>CAJNIZ010045117.1:22431-37838 GCA_905231905.1 Symbiodinium pilosum | reverse complement strand
CAAGGGGGGGGGGGGAGTGTGTGTATATATATATATATACAGCTATCTATATATGGGGTTTGGGGCTTGTAAGGTTGAGGGTTTGGGGCTTACAGAGTTTAGGGTTGTCGGCTTACAGGGTTTGGGGGTTGGGGCTTGTATTCCGAGTCGCCATAACACTTCCCTCCGCGTGTTTACGGGGCGCTGTCAAGTCTTTCTCCTAAGTCTTTGTGCTTCATAGGTCTGCGTGCTAATGGTCGGCAATAATGTTTGTGTGTGGGATACCTGAGCATAACGGTAAGTATCAACGTCCCGTCCCCATTCCAATATCGCCTGAATGACTAAACTGTACCCCTCAACAAGAAGGCTTCCAAAAAACAACTGTGTAACCCCAAATTCCCTCAAGGTCAGGCTGTCCAGCGGAGCCCTTAGAGAGTTCAATACAGAAGCCTATAAACAGCTAGTCCAAAAACACAGGTCTTGGGTAGCTTGTAATTGACCTTACAGCTAGATTAGATGAGGGTCGGTGAGGAATGGTCCTGCTGATTGTTCAGGATCCTCTACCAAGCCTTCTCAGAGTTTGCGAAGGACGAGAAGTTATGTCCGAAAACTCTGCTGCTCTCGAACGCAAATGCTGGCCCTACATTCAACGAACATTTGAGCAGTGCTTTCTGCGAATGAAACCATATAAGATGCTACTGGTTAAAAACAACGCCAAACCTAGGACTACCCGCAGGGTTTTTTCATGTTTTTTCCTTCCAAGAAGCCGTATGTCAGTAGGTCCCTTGTGCTTAGTAACGACTTGTGAATAAAGAGCAACCTATCTCTGCCAGCCGCTTCCAAAGCTCAGCTGTCACTGCGTCCAGGAACTTGCCAATTGTCTGCCCATTTCACATGTGCTTTTCGGACCCAGATGGCTCAATGGCTAGGATGCCTTTGAACTGCTCTTTTACTTCCGCCGTCGCCAAAAAGGGTGCCGTCCGGAAAGGCGATATACGCGAAACCGACCTTTCCCGTGATCCAGGTCGAAGCCTCTAGCAATCAGCCCGCAAAAAACCTGCTGTAAAAATGAAGCCCCATGATGATCCCGCTTGAGGCGTGTGCGATTGTCTTGACGAGGGCTGCGGCATGCAAACCACATCAACCCTAGCCCCTGAATCATGCATATTCCGGCTAATATATAGTTGTACAACATTGGAGGGTTTTATCAGCACGGAGGTAGCAGGGGCATTATAAAAAGGCTTAATAACTTGCTTTGAATCTAGTCCTTCCTCCTCTAATGCTCGCCCTGAGTTTTTGTTTTTTTTGAACGTCTCACCTTCTGCTGAAATGTACTCCTTGTACTGAGCATGATTTACTTTTCCCTTTGGGACCTCAGGTCTCTAAAAATAAAGGCCCCCTCGGAGATGATTCACAGGGGGGGCGGGGGTTGTGGGGTGGGGGGCGGGAGGGCGGGGCTGGAAAATCAAGAGCATGGACCCCCGCAGTAACGCGCCTGTGCACCTCAGTTCTCAACAGTAAGACCTTTGGGGTTATATTGCGGTTATTTTGAAGTTATATTGGGGTTATACTAAGGTAATATTGGGGTTATATTGCGGGTATATTCTTAAACTTCAGTACCCTAAGTCCTAAGCTCCAAACCCTTGACATTACCTAAAGCCACATAGACCTCGAATTCCTCTGATTTTTTGGAAGCCCAAAGACGTCACGGTTCTCCCATCGGAGCTTCGAGCATCCACGCGCATGGCGTTCGTGGCGCCCACCAGCCTCCCAGAAATGACCGACCCATGCGTTAGCCAGAATTAGGTTATTTGTTTTGGAGGATGCGCTAATGTATTCTATGCCGTATTTAGGTGTTTAATACTGGGGATCAGGACTGGGGTCCAGACATGAGGATTTGAGGTTAGGGTTTGAATGCCTAAGGTCCAGGTTCAGGGCTGTGGTGAAAACTCGATGGAAATGCACTGAGAGTCTGGAACTCTGAGGGTCCAGGGACGCAAAAAAAAAATATAGGGGCCAGATACCCTCAATATTATAGTATTTGGGACCTAAAGCCTGATTATTTGGGTCCTTGGACCCTTAGGGGAAAGCTGCACTAAGCTTCCGGAGCCTTCTGTCGGCCCTCTGTCGGGATTATGTGGATGACATAGAGGGGGAGGTCATTGCGGCAGGGCTATTTGAGCTATCGTCTAAACTCCTAGCATCCCCCTTAATAACCCCTGTAATAGTCCCCTATATAATACCCCATATAACCCCCCTTTAAGGAGTTTAGACTATGGCTCATTTGGTGTCTCTGGGGATGTAGCTCCTCAAATCCTACGCAGCGAAGGATAAACCCTACGCATCTGAACCGCCCCAAACATAACCCTAGGTCCGCGACCCCATGCGGAAACCTGTACGGCATAACCTAGAGTAGGGACTTTCAAGGAAATACCTGGCTCCACAGACCTACCATCTCATTCAAAGAGGACATGCCTGGCTCCAGGGTCCCCAAGGATAACCCCTAAACTCTAAAACCTTGAGTTGGGAGATTACCTATGATGTTTAGGCTTTAGGATTTAGGGTTTAGGGTTATGCCAATTAGAGAGGACTGCCTAGACCCTAAATCCCAAACCGTCACCCAGAGTACCCTACCCGGACCTCCCAAATACCCATACTAATAGCTCTTGCACCCATTATTTGGGGGGTTGAATGCTATCATGTTGGGTACTCGGGAGGTCCAGGTAAGGTAGACTTGGAAACAACATGCAAAGAGACGCCTTTTTTGTAGGTACACTGGTTACTCTAGGCAGCCCCTATGCCCAACTTAGCCTGTCAACAGCGGAGATGATGGGCATCGAGAAGTTCGCCACTGCTTGCATGAGGCCGCGATTCCTGCACCCGGACTTAGGGTGTAGGGGCTTGGCTACCCCAAGGCTTCAAGTACCCAATGGTTGGGTACTTGGAGTTTTGGGAATACAGTTTAGGGTTTAGGGTTCAGGGATTTCGGGTTTGGCTGTTATTTTTCAACCCTAGAAGCCTTGAACCTTGAGTACACCCTGAACCATGTGGGCTTCTATCAGGGAATCTCACGAAGGATGGCCGCAACCAACAATCTCCTTCCTTACTCGCCTAGGTACAGGCTCTCCACCCCAGCCACCACAGGAAGGACTCTGTGGCAATGCCCGCAATTCATGATACTGTACTACCCAATATGTGGGTGTCTCAACAGCGGTATACCTTCTGAGACCCTAAGGGTATGCGGGGGTTTCAGAGCTTCGCGTGACAGTTGTGAGAAAACTTCCGCACGCCGCCAAGGAGGGGCATCTACCACCCTAAGCCCTAAATCCTACGTCCCTAGACCCTAAACTCTAAACCCTATAAGGCCGCAAGGCTAAGCCTGCAACCCTGAAGCGTAAGCCTGGCCTAGTGCAAACTGGACAGACCAATGCACACCAAGATCCTTTCCAGGACCCTCCTTGTACCCTTAATTGGGGATATTGTATGGTCTCTAATAGTAGGTACTTAGGCCCTAACAGAGGGTAGGAGGAGGGTCTAGGTTCCTGGGTTGCTGACACAGAACTTGACCTAAATGGCCTTCTCTGCCCGAAGGGTCCAAATTGCTCAATGTAGGTGTTATTTAGGTACCGTAAGGCCCAATGTAGGTATTAGTTGTATCCTTGGATCCCTAGGCATGGGTATGCAGGAAATCAAAGGGTTTCCTTGGTAGGGGTAACTCCAGTTTCATGAAGAACTCCCATCCCATCGCTCCCAAGAACGGACGGCCCCAGCACGCGTACAGCGCCTCAGATGCACATCCGCCAGCGGCAATTTTGAAACTCTTTCTGCAGAAGTCATCTCCCCTTGAGGCTCTATGTAAGTACTATTTGTCGGGGAGGTGTTCCTCATAGCCACAGAGCTCTAGGGTAAGGGCAATATACGGATTAGACAGGCATGCAGGCACATCTGTAGAGGTTCCTCTATCCTGGAAGCAAGCATGTTCCATGCGGCTTGCCGTATTGATTGTCTTCAAGCACGCGCTTCTAAAGGCCTTGTAACCTAATGCTGGTAGTAGCACGTGCGAATTGGAGCTGTGGGGATTGCTACTACAAGCTGCAGGAGGCCTGACGCCTGTAACGCAGACTCCACATGACCGGAATCGTAGTACGCATCCGTCCGATCTGCATTCATTCATTACTCCATTCATTCGTCCAGTCATTCGTGACTGCCTCCGGGTTGGTCTTCAGCTTTAACTCACGCTGAGCATAAAGCGGCTCTTGCCGCTCTCAGCTCCGAGTGAGTAAAGCAACAGGAGGACGTCACACATAGCAGCCTGTTCAATCTTGAGCCAGCTGCCACAGGCAGAACCGTAGTACACACACAACTTTTCCACCACCAACACCCCGTTCAAGCACCCCCCCTGAAACCACCGCCAAAAGCAGCTGCGGCACCAGCACTGTTAATCTGCGTGGACTTCAAGATGTGGTCCTAAGACGTCAAAAAAAACCCTCACCTGAGCCGTGGCGAGAGCTGTCCTGCCATAATGTCGCATACGGCTACATGCGTAAACGACTTTCAGCCCTGAACCCTACTTTAGCAGCCTAGATATTTACGAAGATCATTCTCGGATCCACTGGAGGCAGCCTACAATACTATAATCGGAGGTACCCTAGACTATATTACAAAGATACAAGGACCATAAGAATGGTAAGTAGTCAGGCTTCCACATTACAACCTAAACTCACAATCAAAGACACTGCACTACACATCTGAGGCAGGTATCCTGCCTAGTGTAGAAACCTGAATAATTCATGATATATAGGGGTCTAAGGTATAGAAGTATCTAGGATTATGCCAGGATTTGAACCCTGAACTCTAAACCACTTAGCCCTAAACCCTAAGGGTCATCTATTGTTTAGGGACATCATCCCGACTATGGAGAATCATATGCAAAAGGGTAAGCTGGGGCCATCTAGGGATCGAAAAGGGGTAATTACCCATATTAGGGGTTTAGGGTTTAGGGGTCACGGATTCCTTGTAGACTTACTGTATCGGGTGGGTTAAGCAGACCTCAAAAACATGTTGGTGCAAGTAAACATTTTGGAGAGGAATATCCCTGAACCTGAAACTTCTGTCAACCATGCGGCCAAACATCATTCCCACTATTGGCAGGGTACATGCCTGCATTGAGGGGTATCGGGCTCACAAAGCCCCAAGCCTAAACCCTGAACCCTCAAAATTATACCTAAACCCCAAACCCTAAATCCTAAACCCCAAATCCAACCCTATATATATATATATTCATATAAACACACCATTATCACTCTATTCCATGCAGGGCTCCTGGGCTCCCCTAAACCCCGAACCCCAAAATTATAAACCTTAAACTCTAACCCTCAAACTTGAAAACCCTAAACCCTAAACCTCAAACTTAAAAACCCTAAACCCTTAGACCAAAACTTACAAGCCCTCAAACCCTACACCCTTGTCATCCCTGAACCCTAAAACCCTTAACCAAGCGGCCAAACATCAGGTTCCACACGTCGGGCGCCGTCCCAAAGCTCGAGGTGATGTTGGGAATGCCCAGGCAGCGGTGGCAGGTATAGACCTCCAGGGTAGTCCCTTTAA
This sequence comes from Symbiodinium pilosum, assembly GCA_905231905.1. Classification (NCBI taxonomy): domain Eukaryota; class Dinophyceae; order Suessiales; family Symbiodiniaceae; genus Symbiodinium; species Symbiodinium pilosum. Next base: position 32,252 of record CAJNIZ010045117.1, on the reverse strand, counting down.
GAGGATACAGGGGATTTACAGCAGGGAAGTATAAACCTCCATTAGGAATTTATGGTGCGAGGTTTAGGACTTAGGTCTTCAGATTGAGGTGAATGTAGGGTGTAGGGTTTAGTGGACTCAGGGTCTAGGATTTGGGGTTTAGGATTTAGAGTTTATCGCTTAGGGTATAGACCTCCATGGGCGTCTCTTTAAGGGGACATAGGCCTTTTGTGGGGATATATGGGGATACAGAGGGATTTAGCGGCTATATACAGAGGGATTTAGCGGCTATATTAAGGTGTAGGATTTATAGGTTGGGACTCTATTGTATCTTTCTCTTGGAATTCATACGTTGATGTGGGTAAGTTGTTTTTTAAAACTTACCAGAAAGAATCCATGTAAAAGACTCTTGGCTGGATTTTGCTGAGAACAAATATCCTGCATGGCCTTATATCTATATATTCTACCTTGGTAATTGTGCTGCTCGAATTCACTAAGGTCCTGCAGAAATGGTAGTATGGACTGTATCGTAGGACCCTAGATCCACAGTGGTCTTTTTCAGGGACTGCTCGGGCATGGGCAACGAACACAAGGCTTAGCTTTCAGGGGTCAGGGTTTTGGGATTAATTAGGGATTTCTCTCAATACAGTGGCCTATATGTGACCTGAAAACTAAAACCTAAAAACGAATTCCGAACCGCCTAAACCCTACGTAGTGTGTTACAGTGTTGAGGGCTTGGTGTATATACTGGTTCCGCATTGGGATAAGACTGAAAACAATATTCGTTACTCTTTGGTGGGGTTTGGATTCGTGAGTTGCCTTCTAGGCATGTTCAGCTGTGACCAGGATTTAGGTCTATCAACACAGACAGATAGTTTCGCATTACAGCGTGCACCTTCTTCCTGGGCCCTCCCACCGCTTTCCAAAGATCCTCCACCTCCACATCCACCTGCTGGAACACATTCCCAGAGGGTCCATATATACAACTATTAGGGAATCACGTCCCAAAATACCATACTATAGAAGGAATTATGGGTCCCAATTCCCTAATGGTTGTATATGTGGACCCTCTGGGATTGAGCTTCACAGCACGCTCCTCCTGCCTCCTGACCACCACCTCGCGCGGCTGAGCACTCGGCCTCCGACCGAAGATGAGTACCAGACTCGCTCCACTACTCAAGTGAGCTATGGTCTAAACTCCTAGTGTCCCCCTTAGTAACCCCTTTAGTAGTCCCCTATAGAATCCCCTATGTAACACCCTTTAAGGAGTTGTTTAAGGGGTTGAGATTCTAGCTTACATCATGGGATGGCCAGAAAGCCTCAACAGGCTCGCAAGACCTGCTCGTCGGGATTCAATCCCATGGACTTCCTCGAGCCCTTCTATGCCTCGCCCACCTTGTATTATGGAAATATTGGGATAATGGAAACGAAAATGGAAACTATAGGGATTATATTAGGGATTTTGGAGTATATATTCGTGTAATATTGGGATAACGGAAAATGTTGGGATAATGGAAAAATGGAAAATAAAATGGAAACTATGGTATATCGGTTATACAAACTTTTTCGCGAAACCCACCAGCAAACTGCGTGCCCTTGAAGGACACCATTCAGACCAAAGTTTCGCTGGGCTTCACTACTTGGAGGGTCAGGGGGACTTAGTAAGCAGGTTAGCAAGGGGGATAATTAGGGTTACTATAATATGGGTAATCGAGGTTATCAACCTACTTGCTAAGTCCTCCTGACCCTCTAGGTAAGCACTTTCTGTTGCAGGTTCCTTGCAGGTCAAAGATCTAGGTGAGCTGGCCGTACTCAAAGCCCTAATCCCTGGAACCCTAAGGCTTGACGATAAAGAAGCCAAACCCTCCCCACCCAAAATCCGGACCATGAAACCTAACCCAGAGGGTCCAAGTACCCAATAATTAGGTACTTGGGTTTTGGGTAATAATAATTCGGATTTTCTGATACAGGTTTTGGGTAAGTATCTGATTTATTAGGTACTCGGACCCTTAGCGTAAGCCAGTTAAAAGAAACTACCATGCAAGCTCAAGCTGCCGAACAGTGGAAGCCCATCCCCCATCACCTCCTAAGAAAAGGCTGGCTACTGCCACCACGCTATATACTAGCCTGCTGTTAAGAAACTTAAGTAAGGTACTAGAATAAGGAAACGCCTTTAGTTACAATATGCCCATAATATGGTGACCTAAACAAAATTCCTTAACAGCAACCCAGTAAAAGTCAGATGTAGGACCCTTATGAAGGGTTTGGGGCTTAGGTATGTTTAGGGTTTTGGGTTTTGCTACTATTTCAAGAATATTGGCTCACCGTTTATCGGGTGGGGACTTGCCAGAGCTAAGACCTTTCAGGAAAGGTCTGGTCTAGCTGTAGCTGGATAAGGGTTTAGGGTTTAGGGTTGGAGAATCTGGATTTAGAGTTTGGGGACTCAACGTGGCAAGCATATGGAAGATGAGATGACAACTGGCATTCTCCCTTTAGGAAAAGAAACCCGCGCACTCGAATAGTAGGTACTACCAAAATGATCCTGTCAGTACATACGGGAATATGAATTTCAGTGGTTTGGTGATGATGGGGCGCGGCAGTGAATCATGTCAAACGAGCTTCTGGGAGACTTGCACCATGGCTGCATAGGTCCATTCAAGGAAAATCTAATAGTACATTCCTCAAGGCACTCTACATGGTCTAGGGCTTAAGGCGCATCATGAAGTTGAGGCTTTGACAGGGGGTTTAAGGCTTAGGGTTTAGGGCTATAGGATGTTGATTGAATGAGGTGTTTGGGGTTGTTTTTACTATGCCTGGATGGCGTTTGGTCTGGTGTTGGCCTGGGCTGCAAGGCCCTGCAAAGGTTTTCAAGTCAGGGTCTAGGGTCAAGTGTCTATAGGGTTTAGGGTTTAAGGTTTTATTAGGGCTCCATTACCTCAACATCACTCGGAAAATCCAAGTAAAATAACTGGGGATGATAGGTAGAGTTCTGGACCCAGGTACAAGTACTTACGAAGTCTAAGCTATGAGTGTGTTATGTTCCTATACCCTCGCAATTGGCAGTACCTAAGTTGCACCATTTAAAGTTAAAGTTAAAGTCGTAACACATACTACGTAGTTCTGAAGCCCCTTTGAACCCTGAAGCACTATCCCCACAATCTGTATGTCACTTTGGTTCGATCAGCTGCTCGCGTACAGTGTTTAGGGTTTCATGGGAGTTTGTCAGGGGGGGACCTGTAAGGTCGATCGCATCTCGCATTGGGGCACACCATGCTGTATGTCATGCAGACCTCTTTTAAGGAAATCCCCTGGTCCCTCAACCGCATCTGAATCTTGAGCCCTACATAGTGCAAAGAAGCCCTGAACCCTGAATCCCTCAATCCTCCCAACGAATACAGTACTGTAACTGGCCAACCTCCCTGAAGCAGCGCACGCCTCGGGTTCATCAAGAAGATGAACATATTGTTCGCCAACCTGCCAACAGATGCAGGGAGGTTAAGGGTTACAGGAGTGTAGTAGGGATGTATAGCACTAAATGGGGATCTATGTAGCAATGAAGGATTTGCGTTGTCAAAAATTAGAACTTGGGGTTGAGAGTAACTTAGGCTAGGGTTTGGGTTTACTTCAGGTTGCAACTTTCTGAGAACCCCTAAACCCTATTTTCTGGGTCCTTAACATTCAGCCCCAGTTGCACCCTCAACCCTAAACCCTAGAGCCTTTCACCGCAGAGCCTACGCCCTGAACCGTAACCCGAACCGAACCGGGAAGAATCATTTCCTTCCAAAACTGTCCACTTTGTCGTAAGTGTTTAGAACCTCACCTTAAGCCAGCTTGGGCCTGTTTTTTGCATGGACCACGATGCAGGGTGAGATGGGCCATCCCTATAGCCAGACCCGTGGCCCAACTAAGCATGAGTAAGTAGAGCTCTTGTGTCTCTACACACTCCAAAAGTCCAAGGAAAACAAAACATGATTTTGGGAAGCCCTCAACCCTAAACCCCTGTGTATCCCAATCCCTAAACCCAAACCCGAAAACTCTGCACCCTAAACCCTCGAAGCTTAAGCCCTGAAACTTCCGAATCTACCTAGACCCTCCTCCTACCCTGTATTAGGGTCTAAGTACGTACTATTAGGGACCATATATCCCCAATTACGGGTACAAGCAGGGTCCTGGTATATAAACCCTAAACCCTAAATAGTAGTTTCCATTTTCTTTTCCATTATCCCTATATAACCCCTAAACCCTAAACCCTATATAACCCTATCAGACCTGAAACGTCCGACTCTACGTAGTTCTTTCTGCCCTGCAAGGAGCGCCGCGGCCGAAATCCACAAGGCGGCGGTTGCCCCACGCTTCCCCGCGAACCTCGCGGCCGTCCTGCGTTTAGGGGCGCCTCAGGGTTCAGGGGTTTAGGGTTCTTTAAAGGGATATATAGGGTTATATAGGGGTTATATAATGGGTTATATTGGGATAATGGAAAAGAAAATGGAAACTACTATAGGGTTTAGGGTTTAGGGGTTTAGGGTTTTAGGGTTTAAGGGTTTTAGGGTCTTCTTGGGCACCAATTTAGGGGTTTAGGGTTTATGAGGTGTTGAGGCTTCCAGTTTAGAGCTTTAGTTTTGGGCTATACCTAGACCCAAAAGTATGCAAAATAATAGCCGCCAACTCAGAATAACAGCCATAAGGGCCATTATTCTACATACTTTTGGGGTCCAGGTAGGATCTTTTTGTAGGCGCTGCTTTGACTGATGAATGTGCTCCGCTGTACCGTCAGGTCAGGGCATCAGGCTGTCTACAATCATGGGTTTCAGTAGGGTCAATCCCGCCTACCCCAATGGCCCTTATATATGGACATGTAAGGCCTTCATATACCTACTAGAGTCCGTGTGGTACCCACTACTGGGTGGGGGATTGACCCAGGGTTTCAGTATGTATTTGGGGGATGGTGGCCCAAGACATACTACTAATTCCTGGTAAGGTTTGCACCAATGGATACTTGCGAACTGCTTCCAGTATAGAACTCCCATATTTTTCAACTATATAGGTACTTAGGAACAAATGCCTGCTAGAAACCCTACTTTGCGCACTTCAAAATTCAAGAACTTACGGCCATTTAGATTACCACTGTTGTTTCTCAGCCCTTCGGTGCTCTCGTCAAGTGACTGAAGTGCTCCACTAATCATTTGGGGCACCAGGCTTACTGGTTGTTAGAAGTGAATGGAAGGGTGGATCCCTATAGTAGAACCCAGAGGGTCCAAGTACCCAATAATTAGGTACTTGGGTTTGGGGTAATAGTAATTATACTACAGGTTTTGGGTAAGTATATGGTTATTAGGTACTCGATCCCTATAGTAGAACATATGATAGTGTCCCTGTTCTTCTCAAGGCTGTCACTCCCTACGAACAACCAGCCAGACGACGATAAACCCTATACATGCGTGTATATAATATATGTGTATATATATATACACACAAGTCTACACACGTACATATACACCGAGAGAATCCTGAGCCATGATGGTAAAGAGCCCAGGCCTGAGCTTATCATTTATGTAAGCGTTTCTCGAACGAAGGCCTTGAAGTTCAGCGGGGGCTCTGCTAGCAGCAGGAAAGTAGCACTCACCTGGGTTTAGGGTTTAGGGTGGACCCCCAGTAAGCCTACGGCCAAAAATTGTGGTTTGCCCGCGCCCACGGCCACAGACTATGTTGGGAAGCTCAAATCCCTGCACCCTGCCGGTGTTTTGTACATCTACGTGGCTAGATATAGCCGCAACATCCGCGTCCCCATTTTACAAAATGGATGCGCGAAAACTAACCCTCACGTACTTTTTTTTGCGCGGGATTTCTAATTTTAGACCCAAAAGTAGTAAACCCTGTTTAAGCCCCCCTAAACCCTAAAAGCCCGTAAGCCCTAAAACAACTCAAAACACGTAAAAACCATTGCAAAAAAAAGGAAAACACCTAAAACCCCTATACACTATAAGCCCCTAAAACCCTTACAACCCTAAACCCTACCCTAAACCTGCAAAAACCATAAACCCTGAAGACCCCTACACCTCAAAAATACCTTAATGCGTGTAAACAACACTAAAGCCTAAAAGCCCCTAAACCCTAAAAGCCCTAAACACCAAAAAACAAAACCCTAAAACCAATTTAATCCATAAAAACCTCTAACCCGTAAAAACACCTAAAACCACAAAAACCCTAAACACCTTAAACCCTAAAACTCCCAAATCCTAATAACCCCTAAACCTTGAAAACCCCTAAACCCTAGAACACTTACAATCACCAAAAAAGGATTTAAAAACCTTCAAAAAGACGTAGAAACACCTAAATAACCCTGAGCCCTATACACCCCTAAACCCTAAAATGAAGTCGAACCCTAAAAACCCCTAAACCCTAAAAGCCCCTAAACCCCAAAAGCCTCTAAACCCCAAAAAACCATTAACCCTAAACCCTCACAACCCTAAACCCTAACAACCCATAACCCTAAAAATCCCCAAGCCCTACAAACCCCTAAACCCTAAATCTGGCATGATGTGTGGGCGAACCACAATATTTGAGGGTAAGCCTAACCCCTCCCCATAATGATCCCCGTCACCCCTAAGAAAGGCTACCTGAACCCTGACAGTATGTAGGATGATAATGGCCTTTTCGGGCTCTCTTTGAAGGCTTTGACCTTACCTACTTTTGGGGTCCAGGTAGTCCTCCCCATGATAATAACCACCCTTTCACACCGGAAAAAATATACTCCCAATATACTACCATCATATACATGGGTGAATATTTCTTACTAAACGGTGGAGGGGGATGCTTTATGCGGGGAAGAGATCAATCAGGGGGTGTAAAAGCGTAGGACAGGTCTCCACTAGTTTAGGATTTAAGGTTGGGGTTTCGGGATGCTATGAACCAGGTACAGGCCCTGCTTATGCCTAGGGATGTTAAAGGCGACCTTGAGAGAGGTTTGCCGGGATGCCAAAGGAGAACGCAGGGAAACCGTTTGTCTCGATCTGGGGGAACATTACAAAGTTTAGGGTTTGGGTTCGGTGTTTAGGGTTTGTTAAGGCTGCTATGCGTTCCTCTTTAAAGCTTGCTCAAGGTACGTAGCGCCTTTTCAGGTAGCATCTTCTCCCTCCCCTACGAGAAATCCATGATAAACCAAGAAAGTAAGTACGTAGGAGCGCTTGGGTAGGTCCCTTTGTGGGCTTCATCTGCTTGTTTTGGACTGGAAAGAGGGGTGCAGAAGATTATGTTGGAGTCTGAAATTCTGATGTTCAGGGTTTAGGGCGTAGGGCATGACAACTCCAGCTTTAAATGAACGATCTCACTACAGGGGAGGGTACCACATTGAACTACGGATCTCGTTTAGGTTTTGAAGGTAAGAACTGTATATCGATAGCTTTCTGCAGGACCCACCCCCCCCCCCAAACATTCGCAAAACATAAAGACACCCTCAAACCCACACTCCTTCAAGGGGTCTTATTAGGAGGTGACGATAACTGCGTATTACCTCTTGTGGTAAGTGTTACTGTAAGGGCGACCTAACCCCAAACCCCCTAAACCCTGTTGTCAAAATGATGGTCCCTTTTTGGGTACCCTAGTTGGGGATTTCCCAAAACGATGGACACCTTTTGGGAGGGTCCCTATGATAAGCATTGTGGTAATATGGAGTCTATATTGGAGCCCCATATTTGGGACAACTGCCACTTCTTAGGGACCGTATTATTCTTGGACCTAAAAAGGGACCATATTTTTGACAACCTACTATCTCGTACTGGGCTATATCAAACCCTTTACGCACGCATGGCGATTCTCACACAAAAAACACCGCACACAATCCCTACGCAGGACCACATAATCTCTTCATAAATCGCATTTGTTTTTTCCTGGGGTCCGTAAGGCCTCCCCCTGCTGTGTATGACTGCGACCTAAGCACGATCGTGGGGCCTGCTCCACCCGTGCCGGCTGTGTAGAAGCACATGTCGACGTCCTCGCAGCGTTTTAGGCGTCCAGGGCCTAAAGATTAGGGTTTAGAGCTTAGGTTTAAAATGTTAGGCTTTAGGGTTTGAAGTAGAGCTTTAGTTTACTACTAAGGGTTGAGGGCCCAACGCGCTTGAATCTAGCTTTCACCTTAACATTCTGATCGTGATGCCAGTATGAAGGGTATTATGCGCATGGAATGCATTCAGCACATACAAGGGGCACATAAAATTTAGGGCTCAAGGGTGGACTTTCCCGCAGTCAGGAGCAGCTCGTGGGGTTCATGTCGCTTTTAAAGTCTAACGTTTGCGGTTCAAGAGATTCGGAAAACTAGTGCCTCTCCTGGGTCCTGGTAAGCACGGTCGGCTATGTGATGTATGAAAACACGCAATGGGGACCCTTCACTTCACAAGAGCCCACATGGCAAAGGTACGGGGTGCAGGCGAAGCAGAGAATTCCTATAAGGGGAGTGTGGGGCTAAGCAATGCACGTGGAGTTCCTGCAGTGTACATGAGGTTACACATACCAATCTCTGAGGAAAGCGGTCATCAGACTGGTGACTAATACATGTCATGCTAGGTATGTTCGATGCATGGCAGCTGACAGCCTGTGAGCGTGACCGCTCAAGCTCACTAACCCCTAAACCGTAAACCCTATGCCTTCAACCCACCCTTTCGCAAAGGCTTGAGCTAGCGCTTGAAGTGCCAACCGAGAACCAGCATGCACAGAGCCTTGCCATCTGTATATGACGAAGCACATGTGCAGTCTAGACAGCAGCAAGTAGCCTCCAAACCGACAGGTCAATGCCTTGACCAAAGGCATTCCTCAAAGGTCTGCCCCAGAAAAACAGCAGTATATTTGCCTTAGCACCTATACAACACTAGCATGTCGAAGTGCGTTAGATCGACTATCTAGCCCCCAAGACCTGAAAACATCGCCGAACTCCTTCAACGCTCTGAAGCCCTAAAACCTGCACCCGAAAACCTCTAAAACTCTCTTGAGACCCCTAAAAGGCCTTAAAACGCTTACTGTCAGCCTCCACGTCACCACCCAGCCGCTCGACGGCCTCGCAGACCATCAGCGCCGATACCTTCGGAGAGGTCTTTCCCAGGCAGACGCAAAAGCAGAGGGAGAAGGGACAGAAGAGAAAATGGGTTGCTGTTAAAAAAGGTAGGATAATAGAATATACTATAATCTACTAGTGTACAAAATATACTGAGGACATCAGTTTGTTGGGCTGCCTTTTCAGGAACTTGAACTTGAGTGAAGGTTTAGGGTTTAGGGTGTAGAGCTACCATAACGCAGAATCCAATGTAAAAGACAGTGGAAATGACATGTAAACTGGGGCCATGTTGCGACTATACAGGGTGCTGAGTAATTAAGCTAAGCTATTCTTATATGGTTCTGTAGTAGGCCGCATAGTTTGTGATTGCTCCTAGGTTAAGTGTTGGTACTTAACAGCAACCCCATTAAGGGTTTGGGAGCTAGGCTTTACGTGACTGGGGCTCGGGTTTATGGTACCTGCATGTCTTCAGAACATCCTAAACCCAAAATCCAATATTGTTTGCCATTAAAGGATATTTCTGTGGCACCATGCGGTGAACTGTCGGTTTAGCCTCCGCCCAGTAATAGTGAGTTCAGGGTTTAGGTCTTAGTGATAACCAGTGAATCATTCCATAATCATATCAAGGTACCTGTATATTTTATCACATCAGTATTGCTGGGTTGGGGCCGAACCGAAAGTATATTCATACTCCAGATGTTTACACCTGATATTACATATATATATATACACATCTTAATCCCCTTCCCCTATTACTCACCCCCCCACCCCCCCCCCCACCCCCAACCCTAATATTCAA
>CAJNIZ010045117.1:5294-22331 GCA_905231905.1 Symbiodinium pilosum | reverse complement strand
AAATCCTAAACCCTAAACTCTAGTTGGGAGTATGGGGCTCAGTCGCTCCCAGGGTTCTCAATGCTGGCCCCACATAGTGTATACTTCGACCCCAAAGTACCTACAGGACAATTAGAGGTACCTTTTCGGGGCTCCCCGCAATAAGGCTTACAGCATTTTGGGGTCTGTATTGGGGTCCCCTTGTTTTGGGAAACTACGATTTAGGAGGACCCATGCTCATACTGCCTTATAGCTGCCTGGACCTTCACGCATCAAGACAAGATCACACCAGGGTGTATCGGGCTTGCGTTGCAGTTGACAGAATATCTTCTGGCCTGGGACACACGCCTCCCTAGAACCTAAAGCCCTAACCTTTAACGCCAGGTTTAGGGTTTAGGGTGTAGGATTTAGGCTTCAGGTTCAGGGTTCAGGATTGAAAGTTAGAGCTTAGAAGCCCTAAACCCCAATGCAAACACCAAAGAACACTGAAAAGGAAGCCAGTCCCTACGTGTGATCTGGTTCCTTACTGGGATATAGTGTTGTCTCCTATTACTTGTAAGGTTTCGGTATGAAAGCTATTGTTTTGAGCAAAGTTATTCGTACTTATGTTCAATCCCCTCTTGGGGTCTATTTTGTTTAAATCCCTATGTCCAGCAAGGACCCCATGACTGTATTTCTCGGTCCTCGTCCATGTTCGGAATCTCTGGCGAGGGCGGGATTTGGCTCGGGATTTCTGCCCAAGGCTTTCGAGTACAGATTTGGGTGGAAGATGGTCGCAGAAGGTGGCCCTGGATTGCATGTGAAAAACCCTTAAGCCCTTACACCCTGAACCCTGAACCCGAATCCACTAAACTCCTAAAATCCTAAAGTCTAAACCCTGAATCCTAAACCACTAAAACCCCTAAAGCCCCAAACCCGAACACGTCCATGGTTTGGGTTCGCATTCATCTTCCCCCATTACCCCTACACCGTGGAAATTCCACACCAGTGCAAACCCAACACTTACAAATCCAACAACCTCAACGCGAGCCCAGAAGTGTGAATCCCAAACTCTAGACTCAAACCTCAAAGCCTTAACCCTTAGGGTTTGGGGCTTAGAGTTTAGGGCTTAGGGATTAGGGGTTGAGGGCTTAGGGTTTGGGGCTTTGGGTTTGGGTGTACCTACATAGCCGGCAGCCTACAATTTTAATCTCCTTTTCTGTAATTTCCTACCCCTTTGGGTTAAAATAGCACGTTATTATTTAGGGTAAGTACTAGGCCTTCCAGGCGTCCCCCAAATCGAATTCAAAATCTGAACCTCCTCGAAATTAACCTCAAATGCCACAACATGAGCTCTTCTTGGTTTTCATGAGGAAACTTTCTGGGGAACCATGTAAGTTGGGGGAAAGCAACACACCTATAACAAGTTGCTGGCCCTAAACCCTAAACCCTAAGCCCTAAACCCTAAACCCCAAACCCTAAACCCTAAACCCAACCTACATCTCAGCGGGAGTGGGGGAGTCGGTCCCCATGAGGACGCCTTCCTGCCTTTCCACTTCCCCTAACACCTAAACCCTACACCCTACCTAAACCCAAATGAGTAGTGTTTGTTGGTGGTTGAACCTAGTAAGATAATATTCTTATATAAGATACTATACCCCAAAAGGAGGATAGAATCTTACTCTATATTGGGTACCATAGTATCCCCAAATAAAATACTACTCAAATGCCAAATTCTAGGCCTTACATCTTACACCCCAAATCCAGAACCTTAAGCCGAATAAGCTCGAGAGTGGATTACTGCTAAGGGAAAACAAACTAAGCTACTACAATACAGACACTCTGTTATTTGATATGTATATATATATAATATGCACACACACACACCCTTTCCATGGTATCTGAATTTGATTAAGTCCTTCACAGCACCCTATACCCTAAACTCTGGCGACGCCGGGCCTTGCGCCCATTGTCGCAGCAGACGCAAGCCGACTGATCGGGCCCCAGCAGGCCCAACGTTCTTCCAGAGCTGGACCTGGGGAGCGGGTTTATGGCTTGGGGTTTAAGGGTTACGGTTTAGGGTTTAAGGGTTTAGGGTTTAGGGTTTGAGGGTTTAAGGCTTAGGGTTTAAGTTTTAAGGCTTGGGGTTTAGGGTTGAAGGGTTTAAGGGTTTGAGGTTCGGACGTTCAATGTGGGTTTAGTGAGTAGGGTTTAAGGCCTATGGGCTTGGGGTTTGGCCCAATATGTTTTCATTAGGGAACATACCCTAACATTGATACTAGGATCTCTCATAAATATGATTCAAGGCTGCATAATCCCGAATCAAGGGATCTTGGGCTGAGTTAATAAGGAGTATAGCTTAGGGTTTATGGGCGTTTGTGATATTGGGGCTCCTATACGGTAAGGGTCCGTGCTTTCATGCCTTGCCAACCAGAGACAGGTCTTGGGATTCAGGGGGTTGGGGCTGCACCAGTTTAGGGTTTAAGGTGTAGAGATTTGTCCTCCCCCGAAAACAAACATGCAAGACCAAAAGGGGCTCTACAAAGACTACGACCCTCTGAAACAGCAATCTGAGCTTCCAAATATACCTTGGGGAGAGAAGAGTTTGAAAACTTAAAACAGCCCTAAACCCTAAATCCCAAAGTGATCTGTAGGGTTTAGGGTTTGCGGCTTAGGGATCTATAGGGTTTAGGGTTTGGGGCGTCCCAAACTTTGGCTCCCGAAACCCAAACCACCTTGCAAAAAAACAAGTAGGGACCTTGGATCCTCTCATTCTAAGCCCAAAACCCCTAAACCCTAAACCCCAAACGCTAGGGCTTAGGGCTTATTGCTTAGGGTTTGCGACCTGGGCTTCAGGGACTCTAAGTGCAGTGTTTTTCGAGGGGGTTAAGGGTTTGGGACCACCGAGGTACTCGTGTGCGGAGTTATACACCACGCTACCGGTATCCATGAACAGTGCAAACTGCACATAAGACAGGGTCACGGTTTCCTTGAACGGAAAGAAGCCAGTAGCGTGGCTAAAGAGCCGGTCAGGCATGGTCGGGATGCTGGGAAACTCGAACGGCTGCAGCTGTCTGATGCGTTCCGGCGCGTTCTCCCAGTACCAATACCAAATCTGGCGATAGCACAGCATGATGACTCGGGACTCCTGGGCATCTGTGCGATGAAAACTGGCAAACCCCAATCTCAACCAACAGCCACCCACCACATGCAAATCGACAAGGAATACAACAAAGCGCTCTTTGGGTGTCACGGAGATGAACATCTTGGGACTCCTTCAGACCCATTTGCGTCTCCACCAATTCATGTAAGTAGACAGGAATTCCGTGTTCCTGTCCGATGTAGGTGCGCACAGAAACAAGCATATGAAGTCGTCACCAGGACACAGAATTTTGCCCATCCTCACATAGGGTTTAGGGGTTTCATTGTCAGGGGCTTGGTGTGCAGGGTCTGATCAGACTCCAGCTTAGCAACAGGATGCTGGCAAATCCATGGAAGCCTCACACTGCATGTAGATCACGCGCTTTCGGTCTTAGCTCAAGCCCATCGGGCTCTATGCGTCTGAAGTCCATATGAGCCACGGTCAATATTTGCTATCGTAGTACTGGGCTACGTTTTAGGGACTATACTAAACTACCACACGGACGCCATGTCCACCCTTAATGGTCCCTTGGTAACCCTTGCAGTAGCCTTATTCAGGGAAATTACCATACACATATACACATGTAGTGCCAACTCAAACACACTCTAAGATGCAACAATCAGTCTTTGGATACCTTCTCTTTTCAGCTTCTAACATCTGAACTGTAAGATGAGACGCTAAACCCTAAACCCAAGGAGAAGGTCCAGGAATTCCCAAACCAGGCAGTCAAAGTATATACTGTTAAAAAAAGAAGCAGGGTAAAGGGACCTGGGTATAATCAGGAACATTAGCATAAACTATGTAAGGTCCATTCCTCAGTTAAAAAGCCTTCACCACGGCTGTCCTTCTAGGGAACGAATGTAGAGGCCTCAGTAATTTTCTACCCAGGTTATTCCATTACACACCTTATACCACATGTATAGCACGATAAATCCCAGCACACTATTACAATTTCTTATCCTAAGCCTTAAGCCTTAAAACTTGAACCCTAAACCCTGAACTCCAAACCCTAAAGTCTGAACCCTGGAATCCAAACCCCAACCCTGAAACGGACTCCAAACTCCAAACCCTAAACCCCCTATGGCGCACCATGCAGAGCACTCCTCAGTCCCCTGCAAATGCCAGGCTGTCAGGATCTTTCCATGCCTGCCACCCGGTTAACTACGTGGCACTCAGGCAGGACCCCTACTAAGGGTCAACCCTTAAGTACCTGTAGTAGGGGTATAATTTATAAGTGAACTTCAATGGGTTGAGGGTCTCAGATCCAAGCTAAGTCTCAAGGAGTTAAGAGCTTAGGGGCTGGGCGCCTCAGGGGGTGTAGGAGCTTTAGGATTCAGTGTTTAGGGTTTAGGGGCGTAGGGATTGAGGGTTCAGGGCTTGGGATTTAGGGAGCTAGGTAAATCTAGCCGTAAGGGTCCAGGTAGATTCTCCACGGTTAAGGCTTAGGATATCCCAAATCAAGTAGGTGGATTCGGTGGGCCGTCCCTTTACTGAGAAGGTTTGATCACACTGGCCCAGCCGCTTAACTTCCATAGGTACTGATTCCCTCTTTCAAAAAGGTTTACGGTTTAGGGTTTGGCTTGTTAAAAAAAAGTGGGCTGCCGTCCTGGGCGTCTCCCACCAGTTTCTGTTCTCAGCGCCCAGCTTTTGCCAATGCAGCAGACAGCGCTCAACGACCGCCATTGTCTCCATAGACAAAACGTCTGGGAGTTTATGGCGGCTCTCAGCACGATGATGGCGTTGGAAGGCTCATGAGACCACCTGAATTCTTTGACTCTGAGTTATACCTGTATGTTCGAGTCGTCCTCTTGCACGCCACGCCTGTGGCTCCATATCCCTGCACAGACTGCGAGTCAAGCATTCAGAGGCTGACTGCCCAAATTCTCAGGATCGGGAAGAATTTCAACTTGCCTGAGGGACAGCTGAGCTGGAAGAATACTTGCACATCTCAAGTCAGGCTAGCGAGCTCGCATGCAGGCCAACATAACAAGAGGATTCTGGCAACCAAGCCCAGAAATTAGGATCCATTGGGGTCTTAACTTTAGGGGTTGAGGCAGGGGCGTCATACTAGGATACCGCACTCAGAGTCTAAAACATAACTTGAAGCCACTTGACATCCGCATGTATTTAAGAAGCTTGAGGCAAGTTGACATACCCCTTCCTTAAGGCTCCATGGTTAAGGGTTTAGGGTTTAGAAGTTCCGATTGGACCCCAGAAGGGTTCCTGTACACATGATTGGGGTACTCTCTGGACCCTCTGGGATTATTCGAGTGAAGCGCGAATCCTTAGAGCAAGTCATTAAACTGAAGCCCTCAACCTGAACACAGGATCCTGGCTTATATGGGGGTTCTCAAGAACATGGCTACCATTTGAATCCCCTCGGCCCAGTATATCAGGTACCCAAGAAAGAACCCTAATTTTGGCAGCGCCGTAAATAATGCAGGATGCAAAATCGTAGCTACGGCATATGGACCCCCCATTTATAAGCCCACCTACATTCCTGGGCGACCTCGTGTAAACCTAAACTGAGAAACCGGACCTAAACCCAAAACCATATAGTCCTCCTGAAGTAGATAGAATATGGGATATATGGGGATCTTATCATAATATACGCAAAGCCATATTCTATCTAAGTAAGGGGGACTGGAAAACCAAACTGACCTTCAGGGCATCCTATACCCAAAGATTTAAACCCTAAACCCATAACTGACCTTCAGGGCGTCGCGAGCATCTAGGGGCGAATGATCGTCCACCTCGTGGCTTGGGGTTGGCAACCCCAATAGGGTTTAGGGTTTTAGGGTTTAGGGTTTTAGGGTTTTAGGGTTTTAGGGTTTAGGGTTTTAGGGTTTAGGGTTTTGGGTTTTGGGTCTAGGGTTCAGGGTTAGGGTTCAGGGTTTTGGGTTTTGGGTTTTGGTCATAGTTTGGACCCAGGAAAGAGGTAGGGGTCTATGTGAGCAAGAGTCCAAACTCCTTAAAGGGGGTTATACAGAAGATTACATACGGGACTACTATAGAGGTCATTTAAGGGGGATACTAGGAGTTTAGACCCTAACCCTAAACCCTATATTATAGAGGTTATTAAGGGGGGATACTAGGAGTTTAGACTATAGCTCATATTAGTTGCCCATGGCTAGGACCTTAGATTAGGGTTTAGGGTTCAGGGTTTGCCGCAATGTTGCGTAGCGGCAGTGATACATGGACTGTCGACTCATGAGCTGTTTTGTTGCTTGCGAACCGCAGCCATGGCCCGACTGTGGAAGGCCATCTCACAACTCACCCACCCCACGCCGTCCGAGGCGGCAAACCACCCAAGCCTGTACCTTTTAGGGCTTAGGACCTAAACTCAAGTAGGTCCATTTTGGTCAACAACACAAATTCATTCAATTTCGCTATTATTGAAGGGATCTCGGAGCTTCTTGCAGGCTCTTGTATTCAGAGGCAGCCCAGGCCCTTGATTGATGGAGAGGGTCGGGGAGACCTTTGTCCTTGGATGGGTTCCTGCTCTGCTGAAAAGGCTCGTCCTCCTGGTAGAAAGGTTTGAGAGACCCTTGGCGGGCTTCTGGGAGAGTCTTGAGAGACCTTGAAAAATTACTGAAAACAAGGGAGGCCGAGGCCCCTGAGGTCCCTCGGGCCGAGGCAGGATCCAGCCTAGAGAAAACCAGCCCCAACCCCAGACTTTGGGCTACAGGGTTTAGGGTATTGACTTTTCAAGGGACCAGCACTGGTCCCGAGAAGAACTCCTCCAGGTACCTGGCCTCTCGTGGGTGCTACTGCACCTGGCTGTGAGAAGGCAGGGAGCGTGCTGGATCGACCTGCGCCATCAATCTCGAGGGGCTTAACCGCCGCCCACCATCAAAGGTGGGCGGCCTATGCTATGAGTTTAGTGTTTACTAAGGGTTTGGGGCCTCGCACTGGATGCTTCACCAACTGCAGCTCTCTGTAATCACCTCATCCAAACATTCTAATGGCGGGGGTTATTTAGAGGTCTGTACGGAATGGAAGGGAGAATAGAAAATAGTAGTTCGGGTTCAGGTTTTGGGGCTTAGGGTCATCACCCCCTGCTCCCCCCCCAACCACCCCCCCAAACCGCCCTTATACTACATCTTCCGCCTAACATACATTGGTACTGTATTGGGGGTGTTCTTCCTATGGGGAGGTTACTATTGGGGGGGGTCCCTTGTCTTGCTGTCCACATGGCATCGCAACCTAAACCCTAAACCGTGAACCATAAACCCTCAACCCTTAAACCCATAAATCCTAAACTGTGGTATCGTCACGAAAGACCCTGTGGGTGTTAGCGAGAAGAAGGCACAGCTACCGTCGCGCACGTCATGACAGGGCTCAGGATTCAGGGTGTAGGAGTCTAGGGTTTAGGGGTTCAGGGTTTAGGGGTGGTCATGCTAGTAATGGCTATTTAGTTTGCAGGGAATAGAAGATAGTTATATGCTTTGGAACCGTAGGGTCCTGTAATGCGAGGCTTTTATCAACCCCAAACCTTGCAATTAGGATCCCGCAACGTGAATATGTAAGTAGGCTCCTGATTGGGGTGGAGTTGCCACAATTGCCCTAAACCCTACACCTTAAACCTTACTTAAACCCCAAACCCCATATACTGCAAACTTCACTGTACGTAAACGCTATGTAAGCTCAACTTCCATAGATTGTCAATGCGTGGCTCCATTATGTGGGGGGGTTGAAAACCCTAAAACCCTACTCGAGACCCTACTGTAACTCCTTGCACGCTGGACCCTCAACGTAAGCCTAGACCCTAAACTAAAAAACCTGAACTGACAAACAAACAAATCAAATCGAAACTCTACCTGCTCTAACCCCCAAACCCTAAGGCCTAAAACCCCAAACCGGAGGGGTTTGACGTTGAATCCATGTGGGCGACCCCGAGGATCCTAGATCACCACATGCTGTTGTGTAGGGTTTAGATTTTCGGAGTGTAGGGTTGAGGGGTTTAGGATTTAGTTTATAGGGGTTTAGGATTTACCTAAACGTCCTAAATATGAAGGCTGCAGGCTGTTTCTGGCAGGACGTGCAAAAAAGGCTGCAGTTTTCTTACACTTCTTGGGTACAGGTGTGCATCTTAAGGCAACTTCTAGCTAAACAGCTACCAGGTGGACACTCTCATGGGGAGCCTGGGAGGTCCGGTGAGGCTCTTGCAAGGCATATAAGGTTTATCTGTAACCCCAATAACCTACAGTTTTATGGGTTATACCTACTAATTAAGGGGTACTTACTACTAAACTGTAGGTTCTTGGAGCCACAGGTAGGGTTTAGGGTTTAGGGAAGGACTTAACATCTGACATTTCCGTAATGCGTGAGATGAACTGTAATCTAAACTCCTAGCATCCCCCTTAATAAGCCCTGCAATGGTCCCCATATATAGCCCCCTATATAGCCCTCATTGAAAAGTTTAAACTAAATCATGGGCTAGTCCCATTTACCCTAGGCACTAAACTAGAAACCCTAAAACTTCCTATACTTCGGCTCCAAAGTGGTAATATGGGAACTCTTGTGGGCCCTAAGTATATACTATACTATATAACTACATGAGCCATAGTCTAAACTCCTTAAAGGGGGGTTATATAGGGGATTATATAGGGGACTACTATAGGGGATTATTAGGGGGGATACTAGGAGTTTAGACAATAATCCTATAATCCATTACATAACCCTATATATATAGCAGTTTCCATTTCATTTTCCATTTTCTTTTCCATTTGATTCTCCATTATTAAGGGGGGATACTAGGAGTTTAGACTATGGCTCACATGGACTCTTTGGGATATATACTATACTATACCATTCTACACTATACTATACTACAAACATGGAGCCTTTGGGATAGTACAGAACCCTGCCGAGGCTTGGGAGCCAACCACAACGACCACATCCGGCGGTCGGTTCTGCGCCTGTTGGAACCCGAACCCTCAAAGAACCCACCTTCGAAGTATGGGCCCCTAATATGGGCCCCTAGGCCTTTTAGGGGAATTCTAGGCGCCTGTTGAAGGTTCGAAGTATGGGCCCCTAATATGGACCCTTAGGCCTTTTAGGGGGAGTCTAGGCGCCTGTAAAGGTACAAATAAGGCATATACTCGGTGTATAAGGATCCCAGGCTTCAAGGCCCTTACCAGGAGCCCAAAAATGCGTAAATCCCGCCCCCACTTCGGACAGACCCGCTAAGATTGTTGTTTTCGAAGGGGACGCCGGGGGTTCTCTGTCGTTTTGGGGCGCCCCCTAGGATCGACTAAGCCAAGCCTTCAGTAGGTCCAGTTTCATCCCTGAATTGGACCCCTGAAGCGTCTAAACCCCAGACGGTTACACTCCAGCTCCATAGCCCACCAGAAAAGAAAAGAAAAGAAAAGAAAACAAAAAACACACACACACACACACAAGCCCAACTTTGAATCCTCAACCGCGCCTCCCCATGATCTGCAACCTGCGTGGCACTTCCATGGCCCCAAAATCATTCATGAACAGGCACCCCTAAAAAAAATAATCGCAAAAATTCAAATTTACCTTAAGGACTGTGCCGGCCCATGTCCGCCTGTAGTGCTTCCAGCGTAGCACGCAATTCCTCAACTTCCTGAGCTTGGCTTGTTAGAGCAAGTTTTAGGTTTAGGGCAGCCAGTGATTCCCAAAACGGAAATAACGAGACTTTGAGACTACTTTCGATGCACGCGGTTGTTGGGGTGAAGTCGGGTGAGGTTGTCGTAATATGCCTGGATATGAAGTAATGGCTCATCCTCAAGAATCAGGTGCCCTTTTGGTATGCTTGTCGCTACATGTCGCTTAAGAAACAAGGAACCTCAGTGTTCAAAAATACCTTAACCTACCTGCAGCGTTTTGAGCGCGTCACGTTTCACAGGTTCAGGGTGGCTACAATGCCGCATGCCCAATCTCCAACATGCAATCACTCAAATGAGTGCTGCATGGGCCAAATGGTTAGTTGTGGACCTTCCCGTGAACCTGTGCTTCCTCAAGCAAGATTCATCGATCCGCACCTGCGTGCAGAAAACGCCGACACTTGCACACGAACATCTGCAAGTTGCCCAGTGATTTCTTGTGCGTTCCTTTATCGAATCTGAAGCATTTTCTGAATTCCCATGAAAGCCGGAACCCAATAATTTTGTTGTCAACAATGCGAACTGGCAATCTCCCATCTCCATCTTTAACCTCGAACCACTACACACTACCAACCCAAGCCTTTCGACAGGCAAGGTTCCTGTTTGCTGCGCGCGTAGCACGGGAGTATTACAGCGACACAGTCGGTGCCTGCGCATTTCAAATGGGCATCGCTGCTTTGTTGTGCCAAGCGCTGAGAAACGGATGCCAAGACGTGTGTCAACAAACCGAAACTGTTAAACAAAACCGAAAACGGCCAAGCAACGCAACATGAAGACAATTTAGTGATAACTTTGCCTGACAACAATTGCGGAATTTCTGCCTAACATCAAGTTGACCGCACGAAACCCTTCATGACCAGCCAAAGTACCCAACAACCTGGCTTCCAGAAACGTGACAAATGGAAGCACAACTTAGCACAATAAAGTTGAACGTGTGTGCTCGTCAAATTACGTAGACGGCCAGGAGTTATTAAGTGTGAGCGGTAAGTACCCCGGATCCATAACAGGCTAGATGGCTCAAGAGGTTCTGTAACCTGTTCGAATTCCATGAGACGGGGAACCAAATTTAAGAGAAGGGCTGTAACGGCCGTAACTTCAGCACCAACATGTTCATCAAAAACGGTAAGCACTGCACGGCCAACCCAGGCGTGCGGCACATGCAACATTTCAAGTGTTCCAACTCCGAAGTTCGCAAGCGGAATTTCGGTCTGAACTGGGCGCTCTACAGGACTTGTCGTAAGTGAGGATTGGCAACTAGTGTGCGGACTTTTGGTTTCTGCAAGAACCAGGACCTCACCGCCAAAAGGCGTCTTCAATGCGACGGAGCTAAGCGCCACACCAGGTAGTCCGCGAGCAAAGAAGCATTGCGAAGACCCGGACACGCTGCAACCGATAAACAAGACTTGGCCGGGCCCAACATTCATTCTCCGGCGCTCCTATTGCTGGGGTTCCACCGCTAGGTCAGCTCGAAAGTCCTTCAAGGTCCGTCCTTATTGCCACTAGTGAGAAGTTCTATACCCACGGATCTGAGCAGAACGTTGTTGCATGTTTACATCTAATCTGAATATGTATCTTTCATCTTTTTAGGTCAAATACAAGTACATGACAACCGCAAAGAACATGAACAACACTGTCATGATCAAAATCACTGCCAGGGTTGTGCCCGGCATGTCGACAAAGGAGGCTCTTCGCTTTCAAACTTCTTGCTTGAACCTTCTTCACGCTGCGTGTGGCCATCTGCAACTGCTATCAAGGAAAATGCAGTCAATCATGCAAACCTGCTTCTTGCTGCACGACTGATTCTGCGGATTGAGGCCTATAGCGGGAGTGCTGAGCCGGTGTGCATGTTGTACCGGTTGTTGTTGTTGTCGTCGTCGTCGTCGTCGTCGTTGCTGTTGTTGTTGTTGACATTTTCCCAGCCCCCATAGATATTCTTGGAGAATGCGGTATGTTAACTTGACTAGATTTATCGGTGCCCAAGCTTAAGTCAGACAATTTGGGTCAAGGCCCAACATGTCAAGGATCATTGGAACAAAGTCCGCTTGCTCCTCATCCTTGTGTACCCGAAGTGTAACAACTGCGCCATGGGACAGCTTTGCGGACGGTCTGCTTCGCCCCAGCACACTGCTTTTGCGTTATGACTGCCGATTTATTCGCTCCGTAACGCAGGAAACTCAAACACGCTGTCAGAAATCCACAGTCGTCTTCCCAGTATACCAAACCTTATACCCCCATCAAGTCTTAGACGCTGTCAGGGTTTAGGGCTCACCGCCCTGAACCCTTGACCACGCCTAATGTTGGTGTGGGCGCTTTTCACAAAAAAAAAAAACCCAAGACACTTCTAACTCTACATGACTCTAAGCGCTACGAACTCCAGAAAAATCTAGACATGTGTCCCTAGGGTTTTCCGGCATTTCCAGCTAAAGAAATGTTTAAAATAGTAACACCAACAACTAGCAGCCTCGCCCAGGCCATCAAAGAACCATGAAAGATTTAGGGTTCAGGGTTTAGGGTTCGGGGTTCACTGTTTAAGGTTCGGGGTTCAGGGTTCAGGGTTTAGGGTTCGGGGTTCAGGGTTTAGGGTTTGGGGTTCAGGGTTCAGAGTTTAGGGCTCAGGGTTTAGGGTTTGGGGTCTAGGGTTTAAGGGATTTTCCAGGTGATCCCCTCACCGACTCATGGAAGCATAGAAGGAGTGCAGAGGGATCCTTTATGTGGATACCAAAAACCTCTCAGATTTCAGGTTGCATTGCCCATGAGCCTCTTTGCTCCCTGAACCTTAATTGCCAAACGCTACCCTGAACCATATAACGCCTTAACCCTCAATCGTGAAGGCCGGACAGAATTGCAGCCTTCATGCCCAACAATTTTGCTATACGGGAACTTATGCAGGGCGATATATACCTGCATATACACATATATACACATATGTATATATGGTAGTTTCCCAAAATAGAGAACTAGCACAAACCCTGCACCCAAAGGGATCACAGAGCGATGACTTGTGGGGACCGGGAGTCCAAATGGAGCGTGCCAGCGCTATGAGCCATAGTCTTCACTCCTAGTATCCTCCTGAATAACCCCTACAATCGTACCCTATATAGTCCCTATATAACGCTCCTTTAGAAGTTTGGATCTAGCTTCTATAGGCTTGGAACTTGCAGCGCGTGCGAATGATTTCGTTGTCCCGCTTGCGCACTACGCAGGCATGTCACCCAACACCAGTGGGTTTAGGGTTTAAGGTTGAGGGGTTTAGGGCAGTTTAAGGTTTAGGGTTTAGGGTTATTTATAATTGGTAGTCATTAGAGACTACAGGATATTATACTTGCTTACACCTCGCTTTTCCCAGCTAGATTGCGCAGGATTCAGTATTTCTAGCTTCAGGTCAGAGGCTGCGGAGGAAAACCTTGCAATCTGGCCCTCCAAACAACAACACCTAGCATGCCTTGCCAATGGGGTTCAGGGTTTAGGGTTTTGGATTTGGGGTCTAGGGTGCAGGATTTAGGGTGTAGGATTTGGGTTTAGCCCCCAGGGCAGGGCTTTAACCATAAACCCTGAACCCTAAACTGCCCTAAAACCTAAACCCTGACCCTAAACCTTAACCGTGTGGCACATGGTAAGCTGCAAGTCAGAAACTCAGAATTGCTCAACCCTAAACCCTTGGTCCGACCATTTAATTATATCCCCTCTCGACCCGCCTAATATTCAATATTCCCATTGTGGTATACTGCAATATCTTGGGATTACTGAACGACAGGGAGAGTGTGGGGTTTTAATATGAGCTATTATCTAAACTCCTAGAACCCCCCTTGATAACACCTATAGTAGTCCCCTATGTAATCCTTTATGGGTTTGGGTTTCAGGGTTTACAGGGTTTAAGTTTGGGTTTTAGGGTTAAGGGTTCAGGATTATGAAGAAACCCAAAACAGTAAACTGGCGCTGTGGGGTATGTTGCAGTGCGAACGCAAGCAACAAGTCGACTACAGGAGCTGTATAGTTGACGAGACCCCCCACCCAGTAATAGTGACTACAGGGGATAACTGTGTCTTTTAAGGGTCCTCTCCCTAGACCCTAAACCCTCGACCCGAAGCCTTAAGCCCATATGGGTACCATTACATAGTGGGGGGCTGCGACTAAGGGTCCGAATGACTGCATGAGCAGTTTAGGGTTTAGGATCCAAGGTTTAGGGTTTATAGGACTTAGGGTTCAGGATTTGGGATTTTGGAGTTAGAGTTTACGGTGTAGGGTTTAGGGTAGAAAGGTTTGAACAAGACAAGGCCATATTTTCGTGAAGTTTGTGACCAGGAGGAGGACATGATCTTATTCCCCATGGGAATATACAGTATCCCCATGACAGTACTACCCGCCTAAACCCTAAACCCTAAACCCTAAACCCTAATGGAACCCAAATATCCCACCAAAAAAGGGTTTCCGATATAGGGAGCTCTAGGTTCCTAATGTTATGTCTACGTGCTTGTCGCTGCTTCCTGGGACCCTTAGGCCCCTAAGAGTGAGGACTGATTCAACGCTAAACCTCGAAATTCGGAAGCCTAAACCCTAAACCCTGAATCCTGAACCCTCAAGGCCCTAAATCCTAAACCGTAAAGCCTAAATCCGCCTAAAGATGTCAAATGGCTCCAGGCCAGATCCCCGCAGACACCACAGCGGGGATCTTAGCTTCCTGCAGCTCTGCGCATAGCCTGATGGATAAACCAAAGCTTCATGTAGGGCTTCAGGGTTTATGGATAATTTATGGATAAGTAAAAGGATATGTAGGGAACAGCCTATAGGGTTTGGGGTTTAGCCCAAACCCTTCTTTCCAGAAGGAACCGTGAGCCCTAATCTCTGGGGCTCGGTCAAGATGGTGGTACCCTTGCAGACCCCAAGGTGCCTTGGGGTAATATAGGGGTAATGGGAAAGGAAACGGAAACTACTATAGTATATTGTGGTATAGTATACTATGTTATAATATATTGTCGTATGCTGCAAAGAAGTATGGGGATGATGAAGACATTCCGGTTGAAGAGGTCCCCCTTGGGCACTGTAGATGAAGTGTGTTATAAAAAGGGCTGTGTCTACAAGAAGCAGCATACACCCCAACCGCAAAGGCCTGAACTGCTGAGTCTTCAAGGAACATTGCCGAGGCTGAAGTGCAAACAAACAGGCAGAACCTGTACCTGGGCCCTATATGGGGGTCTTATTATGATATACACAAATTAAGGGGGACTATAGGGTTTGGGTCTTGGGGCTTAGGGGTTGGGGCTTCAGAAGCTCTGTTGGGTTGTGACATGGCTTAAAAACAAAACGCCATGCCATGAAAACTGCTCTACACCCTCGATGCCTAGACCCTCCTTACCCTTAAATGGTGGCTACAGGGTCCCTAGCTGTGGGTATTCAGGCTTAATCGAGGGTAGATAGAGGGTCTTGGTAAATAAATGTCCCCCCTATGTTGCACTCCCAACTAGAATGAGAACCTTCCCCCACCAAAAAAAAAGAGAGGACCCTTCATGCACAAAAACCCTCCTAACCCTGGAATTCTACGTCCCCTAAGCCCTATATCTGTCAAGGGTGGCAAGCAGCTCTTTGGCATTACGGCAGAGGTCGGTGTCATCACAGACATCCACATATGGCGTCCCTGACTTGAGGGCCTTAGCTGAAGAAAAAGCATAGAGGCTTGAAGGTTACATAGGGTTCAGAGTTTAGGGATCAGGGTTTCAGTTTAGGGCTATATAAGGCTTATATTATTACCTTAAACCCTAAGCTTCCGTAGACAAGCTCTAGATTACCTTAAACCCTAAACCCTACACCCGCTTCGTTATACTAGGCCATACTAGGCTTACATTACCTCAACACCTGAACCACAAACCCCTAAACCTCAAGTCTAAGCCCGCTTCACTATACAAGGCCTACAGATGGATCCTTCAGTGCGTTTATGTACACAAAGAATATTCATGGAACAGGCTGGTGGTCACTTTATCTGTTCCACATGAAGCCTCCGATTGATCATCGCTGTATAAGGATCTGTACATATTCGCTTGGAAGCACTAACCCTTGTGAAGAGACACCCTACCTGTCAAAATGCTTATACTTAGATATAAAAAACCACATTTTTGCTCGACACCTACTACATTGCCCTGTATTCATTCAGGAGTCAAGAACTGTGATCGATCATCCTTGCCGAACGCAACAAGGTTCCCAACAACTAGTCCGGACCGCAAACCGTAAACCCTAAACCCCAAATCAATTTGCTGGTGGCTAGTAGGGAATAAAGGATTACATAGGGATTATATAGGGATCATATTCCCTGCTAGCCACAACAAACCCTAAACCCTAAAGGGCTCAGTCTGTGAGTTGCCATGTGGTTTTCAGAAAGAGGGCAATCTCAAATACACAACCCAAAAAGGTTTAGGGTTTAGAGTTTAGGGGTTTAGGGTTTAGGGTTCAGGGATAATACCCAAAAATCAGGACGCGCAACACGGGCCCTGAACTGTTGAACAAAAAACAAGTACCTCTGGTCGACTGCATAATCTCGGTCCCTATGTAATCTTCAATGTTCTTCTCCATTTGATTCTCCATTATTCTGGTAATATGCCGAAAGTATAGAACATATATCCTAAATCCTAGCCCTAGACCCTAAACTCTAAGTATTAAGCCTAAAATTCCTACATCCCCTTTCTCCCCATCTACCCCTATACAACCCCAAGAACTATATAACCTCATGTCGCAAGCTAGTTTGGCTCAGCTTGGGAGCCCCTAGGATTGGTACAGCTCTGTATCCTTAGGATTCGGGGTTTACGGTCTAGGGTTTAGGTTCAGTACTGCTTCCCCTCAGTAACAGTCTATATTGGGGTCCTATTAAGGGCTATATATAACCACATTATAAATATTATCCAACTGTTACTGAGGGGGGGGCAGTACCGAAGGTTTAGGGCTTAGGGCCCCAAATCTTCCAGACAGTTCACTATGCCCGTTGGGGTACCGAAGATTTGCAGAGCAGTCAATAGCTTTCAGAGCCCCAAGTATATGAGTTGCTGCTAGGGAAATTAAGCTAAGTCACCATGCTAGAGGCGCAAAATTGATGATGTGGTTTTCCCATAAAAATGACTTAATGTAAGTTCCTGAACACAACCCTGCACCCTAAACCTAAACCCCAAAACCTAAACCCTAGACCCTACTCCCTAAACCCTAAGTTCTATTTGAGCCATTTTACAGACTCCTAGTATCCCCCTTAATAACCCCTATAGTAGTCCCCTATATAATCCCCCATATAACCCCTTTTAAGCAGTTTAGACCCTAAACCCTAAA
>CAJNIZ010045116.1:143235-157546 GCA_905231905.1 Symbiodinium pilosum | reverse complement strand
TTAATGTCTGTTACCAACAATCCTAGTATTTAGCTGAAATTATAATTTCTACTAGGGTTCCAAATCCCTTAGAGTAAACCCTAAGCCATTATGTTCCCTGTTAGTTTGCAGGAGGGTACAGGGACTTGCAGGGTGACAAGCATCCCAGGAGCCCGATGGCCCTTAGTCAAGGGTCTCATTAGGGGTTTGGTATGGGGCTTGGAGTTTAGGGTTTAGGGATTTAGGGGTTTAGGGTTTAGGGTCTAGGGTTTAGGGGTTTAGGGGTTTACGGTTTAGGGTTTAGGGAGGCATTACACTTAAAGAGGTTGGCATGGGCTCTTCATTCCGTGGGGTAAATAGCCGCTATTCAGGGGCTTTCCAGCAGAGTCTCTTGGAAGTGTTCCCCTCTAGATGATGTTGGTCCATATGTCCTTTGAAGAAGATTCCTTCACTACGGGGCACCTTTTTGGGTTCAGGCAGTGTTGGAGGAGAGCTGAAAAAGGATCGCTGTGTCGGGTTGTGGAGAGGAAACATGTTTTTTGGGAGGCTTGTGTAAGGTTCCTTTGGGGAGCTCCCTTCATGCAGTTGCCTTGGGGCGGGCCTGGTACACGCCCTTTGGGATTTGTTGAGAATTCTTGGGCCCGCGTGCACTCCAGCAGCGTGGGGTTTGCTGAGCTCGCATCATACACAAGAGCCCTGCTGTCGTCCTGATACAGCAACTAGTTGGAGGCATCGGATTTGTTTGCATGCCTGCTAGCCGAACCTGCCAGGCACTTCACGTGGTTAGTTGCGCACGGCCTCAGGGTCACTTGGAGGTTTCGCAGCCAGGGGCCAGTGGCTTTTTTGACGCTGCAATGTAGAAGCCTACATTACCAACATGTTATTCTTAGATTCCTTGTAGTAGCATTCCTTGGGATAGCTGCGGCAACCCAAAGCCAGCGCTTCAAAAACCGAACGAGGTGGGACGGGTAGGGATAGAGGATTATGCCCAAATGAGGGGCCCGCGAGGCGCAGCGAAGACGTAGGGATTCCTGCGCACGGAGTATAAGATTGTCACTGCAATTTTTCAGCCGCCTTGAACCTTCAGCTCTACGATTTTCCCAGGAAAGAGGCTATTTAGTGTGTAGTTGGAAGCCCCGCTGCTCTAATCCAGAGCATCCTAGCTGACTACTCCTCCCCCGTTCTCTTCCTCGTCTTCTGTTTGGCCTACTGCTGTGTTACGTGAGTTAGCACATAGCATGTACGTACTGGCACTTTGCGCCAATGATAACCTTATTGGAGACATAGGGGGCTTGTGGCTCAGTAATAAGTTCAGTTCTAATGGGGTTATCATTATAACTAGCCTGAACCTGCAAGTAATGAGGTTCAAGAAAATGCGGCGGTGCAGCAGACACCGTCCGCCGACGGCAGAAGGAGTGGAGTGGGGGGTTCAGAATTCAGGTTCACGACAAGAATAAGGTTTTTGGGGTTTAGTTTAGGAGGACCCCCCGCCCTGTAATAGTGGTATAATAGGAATAATATCAGAGGACCCTAATATAATCCCTATTATCCCCTACAGTCACTATTACTGGGTGAGGGGTCCACCTAAGGTTTAGTATACTTTCGACATACAAGGGTTTCGTAGGATTGGTTGCCGCTGTGGGGCATGGATGTAGAAGGGTTCTCATAGTTTGGAGCCTTCATTGGTCAGTGCCATGGGTAGCTACACGCAACGGCCCCTTGTGAGCGGATAACTTTGCAGAGTTGCCACGTGTCTCCTCACAGTGGCTCACCAGCGGGCTATTTGCAGAAATTAGAGCCTTCTGTCTGGGACACTTCCGGTATTTTGGTGTCAAACCCTAAGGGTCCAAGTACCCA
The DNA here is from genome assembly GCA_905231905.1 of Symbiodinium pilosum. Taxonomy (NCBI): domain Eukaryota; class Dinophyceae; order Suessiales; family Symbiodiniaceae; genus Symbiodinium; species Symbiodinium pilosum. The sequence goes on along the minus strand of CAJNIZ010045116.1, from coordinate 155,710 downwards.
ATAATCATATTCTTACCCAAACCTGTACTATAATTACTATTACCCAAAACCCAAGCACCTAATTATTGAGTACTTGGACCTTTAGGGAAAACCTACGCTATTGTTAGAACGGGTGGTGAGGAGCAAGGCTGTGCACATCGTGAGCACGATTTCCGGTTTTGAGCATTCGGAGGTCTGGATTCCCCAACTCATCTCATGACCCGTCTTGGCCCATGAGGCCCACGTGACTATTAAGCTGAAAGTTCATCCAAAGTGTCATGTTTCAAAAGGCACTTGCCCGGAGTTATTCCAAGACTCTTACACCCAACATTTGCAAACAGTGGACATTGATTTTGCAAAAATGGGAGGGTGTCTTTTAAAGGTATTGGGCAGGCTAGGGATGCACCTTCAGGAGACGAGACGCAAACAGAAAAGGGGTCGCTAAGAGCCGGGCCATGTATTATGAACATCAAACACCCACAACGCATAAGCAACTTGCACGTTTGTCTAAGGCCCTTCTACGGTACAAACCTGAAAACAGATCAGGGTCATCTTCCAATAACCCTGCTATAACTAAAGGACAACGTACCCCAAAACCTTATTGAGCGCCATGTGAATAATAGTCTAAACTCCTAGCATCCCCCTGAGTAACCCCTCACTATAAAATCCCCTATGTAACCCCCTTTAAGGAGTTTAGACTATGGTTCATGTAGGCCCCTACATTACTCCCAGCCCAGCCCAGAACTGCCTGCAGCCGAGTCCTAGGCTTTAACTTTTCTCTGGTCCCTGAACTTCCGATCACTGCTTAGGGTTTAGGGGTTTAGGGTTTAGGGTTTAGGGGTTTAGGGTTTAGGGTTTAGGCTAGGTGCATGGGACAATATTTAATCCCTTGGCCCCCCCACCCCTACCCTATGAACCCTATATAGTCCCGATCCAGCACGAGTGCTCCACGAAAAACCAGTGACATAACCGCAACGGGCATTTTGCAAGTGTAGGGCATTCATAGGGTTCGCGATATTTCAAATAAAACGGAGAATTTGATGGAAAAGCACATGGAAATTCAAACGGAAGCTGGTTTTGTCGGGCTCCCTACTTGAGGGGTCTGAGAGACTTGGTAAGTTTACTTCTAGCTATATAAACCATCTGTCTAATAAACTCAGTGCTCCGGATTATGAACCTGCGTACTATGTCCCCGTAAGTGATCTTTCAGGAGCGAAGACGGCAGCCGAGCCCTTCCGGGCGGCCTCAGAAATCTTAGCGCCGAGCAAGCCTCACAAGTGGCTTTGCACTACCCGTGGGGCTAGGTACCTAAGAAATTCCCAGTACATTAACTTCACCTATAGGGCCTATTATAGCGCTTGTTCAGGGATGTTCAGTACAAGGTCTACCTCCTGAAACGGGTTCAAAGACTAGGTGAGTTGCTGATGGTTTCAGATGGCGGCGGGCTTCAGGCTGCAGACATCTACTTGTGGGGTCTACGGTCGGGGATGTAGGGATCACACCTTTTGGGGTTCAGAGTTTCGGTGTTAGCGACCAGTACGGGGCTTTAACCCTTGAAACTCTGCCCATATCGTTCCAGCTTTCATGTTGCTTTTCATGTTTCATGAGGTTCTCCATAATCACGGTAGTATTAAGTTTAAGGCAAGCGCACTTTACCCCGAAGCCCTTCAGGGAAACCCCACATTGTTTTTTTCCACAGGTTATCACGTCCAGTATCACTGGGAAAGGGAAAGATGGGGATCTGCCCTGCGTCCCACAAAAGATCACCGTTGGCGAGGGCGAAAACCGAGAAGAGAGTTGCAACTTCCAGCACCCCTTGTCTGCGCATGGCCCCGAATTCTTCAGCACGCAGATCGCTGCCATGCAGGTGGACTTCCCAAACCAAACCCTGATTTCTGAAAACTCACTTGCCAGCGCCGTCTCACCATGACAAGACTTGCGTTCAGCAGGAAAGCCAGGAAAAAGTGCGACATGACGTGACTTGCTCAGAAGCAGACCTGCACGAGCCTTTGCCTCGGAGTTCTGTTGATGAAGTCCCAACTATTTGTGGGGTATATGGAGAATCAAATGGAAAAGAAAATGGAAAATGAAATGGAAACTAGGGAATATATTGGGGTTATATTGAGGTTTGAGTTCAGTCATTCTAAGTGATTGACCTCAGGAAGACCAAACCGATTTTCCCTCATATTGAACACCCCTATGCCGCCCAAAGCTATCTTTGGGGATAGCGGGTTATATATTTGGGTTATGAACGGGGATATATTAAGAAAATGGAAACTACAAAAATGGATTTTGGGGAAAGGAACCATGAGGTGCCTGACGATCCACTGACTTCAGAAACTCTCATACGATGCGCATGTGGACTATATAGTTTAAACTCCTAACACGGGGGTTTGCATAGGGTATTATGTAGGGACTACTCTAGGGGTTTTTGAGAGGGATGCTAGGAGTTTGACTATATAGCTCCTGATGGCGCCCTGTGTTCCTGAAAAGTCGCCATAAAGAACCCCCAAACTCGAATTTCTGGCAGCTGCAAGTTTGTCAGGCAAGCTCCCCGGGCGAACGGAGCCCTTCGCCAAGCGAGCGCAGCCGTACTCCTTCAGAGGTCTGGGCTTCAGTGTTGTTGGGAAGTTAATGCTTCCCCCTTAATATTATAGTCCTCCTTAAGTAGATAGAATATGGTGTGGGGCATACTATAATAAGATCCCCATACACCCCATATTCGATCTACTTCAGGGGAGCTATAAACCCATGATGTTTTATGATCACATATTGGGAGTATCTAGTACTGACCGGGTGGGGCCGTGGGGGGATTTCATACTGGGGGAGAGATGCATTATAGACGTAGTGGTGAGGAGTCAAGAACTGAAGGAATATGATATGGGACGATTATGGGATTATACAGGCTCGTCTGTAGAGATGTACCCCCTCATTCCGTACTACACACCAGCAAGAGTGAAATTAAGGTTCGCAGTCTTCTGGTTGCAACTGTAGGGCCTGGTGTGAGGTCCGTAAGATTTGTTGATATTTTCCCCAAACAGACAGGAGGGATGGAAGGTGATTTGGGCGCCGTTCAAGAGGACAATGCGGACAGTAACCTTTCGTGGGACCCTTATTGGTTAAGATGTGCATTTGGGGAACCCTAAACCCTAAACCCTAAGATCCAATCCCCAAGTGCAGTCTCCTTTCGAAACATTGCCTATTGTTTACGAGGACCCGCAGCCGGTAACAGTGATATAACAGGGCTTAGGGTTTCGGGTTCAGGGTTATTTACGGTATAATAGATTCTTTTGCTTGCAGAGTACGAGCAAGCCAGGTACAATTTCAACTTCTGAGCCCGCAAATAAAACCAACAGCGGGCCTGAGTTGGGAGGATGAGTACGCAAAGTGGTTAAGGAACCTTAAACCCTAAAGCCCTAATAAGGGTTTAGGGTTTAGGGGGCTTCAGAACTAGAATCGTTTGAAAAGGGCGTTTGCTATTTTGGTTACTCCCGAGATGGGTCCGCAAATCGCTGTGTCTCATCAAAACGCGTATCAAGGAAAGACTAACGAGTAAAGCCAGCTCCAGCAGCAGTAGGGGTAGTAGTAGTAGTAGTAGTAGTAGTAGTAGTAACAACAACAACAGCAGCAGCAGCAGCAACAACAACAACAGCAACAACAACACCAACAGCAACAACAACACCAACAGCAACAGCAACAGCAACAACAACAACAACAGTGACAAATCATAATTACTCAGAGTGATAGTGCTCCTTGTCATAACTCAAACGATAAAGCTACGATAATCAGAAGATGAGCAAGTCGTGCAATGACAGTGGCAAGAGCTGTCAGTATACCTAGACTGATAATTGTCATAGAAATTGCTGGGTGGTTAAGTAGGGAATATCATCCTGATGTAATCCCTGTATCATGTATTCCCTTACTAATCCTAAACCCTGAACCGTAAGCTTCAGTAAGATTGAGACGCAGAAGGGCAGAAAGCCTGCAAGTCTGGAGCCTGTGGCTGCCAAGTTTTACCAGGCTTCGGGGGGGCGGCGGGAGGGGGGGGTAGGTAGGTAGCAGCCTTTAAAAGGTTTAGGGGTTGAGGAGTAGTAGTCTAGTAATAATATCATAAGAAGTCGAGTCAAGAGCCGGAAGTCGAAACTGTAAGTCAGCTTCCATTTCATGGTTTCTTTTTCCAGTTCATTCTCCAATTATTGCTGGCCCCCAAACCCTAAAATGTCCTTGTACATTTGGAGGACCCCCACCCTGCAGTAGTGATATTAATATAATGGGAATATGAGAGGACCCTAATATTATATGTTATCCCTTATACTCACTATCACTGGGAGGGGGCCCTCACCTAACTTGTACAATCCCTAGAAATCCCAAATAACCCCCATGACATGCCAGGCTTCGGGGAGAGGAGCCAGCCACAGCAGTGCGCCAAACGAGGCCTAACTTGTAGGGCAATATGTGGGTTATGGTCTAAACTTCTTACTGGGGTTATATAGGTGATTATATAGTGGAGTATCATAGGGCTATTAAGGGGGATGCTAGAAGTGTAGACTATAGCTGAAATATCTTCAATTACACCCAGATAGCGGTGTAGGGGTTTAGGGTTGGTTTGGGGTTTAGGGCGTATAGGGTTGGAGATGTACAGGTGTTGTACAGGGATTTCTGGGGATTATATGTACAAGGGGCATATATGTATTCATAAGGGTTATGTGGAGATACAGGTTTTGTTTCTAGTGTGCTCTTGGTCGTGAGGATATTTGGTGATCTGTTGTATAAAGGTGTCATACAAGGATACAAAGCGCTTACAGAGAGCATGGATCATGCTGTAAAGTCTGGGAATGTGTATGGGCTTATATGCAGGTTGGAGCCAAGTAATGTCAAGCAGTATGTTGTTATTAGCGTTGCAGATAACGTCTTAATATGCCTAGGGTTCTGGTGGCGAAGTCTTGTGGGTTAGACTCGAGCTTTAGAGTTTTATCTAGCAGCTGGTCTGGAAACATCCAGGCCATAGCCAATTTATGTCAACTTGTTTCTAGCACTTGCCCAACCCAGAGAGCCCAATACCCTTTAATTGAGGAATATACCTTGAATGGCACTAGGGCCATAGGGTCCCTTATATGACTTAAGGTATAATCCTTAATTAAGTTGCATTTGGGCTCCCTGGGAACCCTAAACCTTAATTTTGCTTCTCTTATCTACCGAGTTTGATTTTTCATCCCAGCGGACCCATTCACTGAGGTTGCATTCAGGCGCTTCAAGGCTCCTGCCTACATAGTTTAGGTTTAGGGTTTAGGGTCTTTAAATTAAGTTTACATTATCTGGGTGTGGAGTAAATAATGGGGTCTCCGGTGTCCTTCTTCTGGTAATAGCTTGCAAAAAAAAGAGAGGTTCCTCAACAGTACAACTCCCGCGTATCCTTTCATAACCCCCTAAATCCCTATATACCCCCAGATTCATGGATGGTTCTGAGGTGGCAATGTTAGAGGCAAGCTGCTGCCACAAATGGCCAGTCCCCAAAATGCCCCCGGATAGATAGATAGATAGATATATATATATATGTAGGGGGTACGAACCCAAATTATATGATCAGTTCCTAGTATAATCCTAATGTGGCAGGCCCATCATGTCTTTGCCTTTGCCCGGTGGGGTCTCCCGAAGCTCCACAGAAAAGCAAGCAGGCGCCGACAAACAGCTCGGCGCAAGTTGCAGGGCCGTCAGAGGCTCTGCTGGGTTGATCTCAAGTCTTTCTCAGGCGCATTATCTGAACTGATGGGCAGTACGGAGTTTAGGAGCTCATGTGAATGCTAGCCGCAGAAAGGTCCGTTCGAGGCCTGCTACTTGCTGACAGGCATTCCTATCAATTCTCGCTCAAAGGTTCACTTGAGGAGCCTAATTACTCACGCATTTGTACCGTGAGGCGTTCTTGCTGCGGGCCTAGGTTCAGTGAGGCTGACATACGTACATGTCCCAGGATCCACGCATACATGGTCCACTCAGTTGGTCGTACGTGTGCCACTGAGCTCTGAAGGCCTACTTAGTTGATTTTTCCAAAGTCCAGTAGCCTGCTTCTGTGCGTGCATGTGCTAGTTCCCCCAAAATAGGGCCCCCTCATATAGACCCTGATGGTGAACAACCTAGAAGAGGGTGCCCTGGTGTCTTGAATATGCGGCGAGTCAAGCATCATCTTTGTCACAGCGATGTGGTTGTAATGAAGCCAACCCGCGCTATTCGGGTATCGGGGACACCTGCCGGCAGGCAGCTTTCCCCACTGGCCATCCTTTCTTGAGCACTTTGGTTTTCTTTGCTTGTTTCAGCGTTTAGGGTTTAGGCTGCGCAGGGTGTCCCACACGGACCATCGCAACGGGCACTCGTTGAGTTGCAGCGTTTTTCTCATCCCCTGTTTGCGGTTTATGCACCAGCGCCAGCTGCAACAGGGTGCTGTGGGCATCGCGGCCACCAGCGGCGAGGGGTACAGAGCGGGTCTCAGCCGGGCTTTCACGGGGGAGTTTACCCAAAGCAGTGGGTTCGCCTCAGATACCCCCCAAACATATGTTGAATAAGGGCCTCTGAGTTCTTGGAAAGCCTAATCCTTGAAAACCCCGTATAGCCCACTTCCTACATGCCCCTATCACCCTGTTCATAAGGGCCCCTGAATTTTCTTGAAGACACCCATGAAGCATGGGGGAGGAAACGAGGATAGGGTACAATTATCACCTTGGCTGGGTCTTAGGGTTGAGGTCTCGGGCTTCGGGCCTCACGGTTCAGGGTTGAGGCTTCAGGGTTCAGGGTTTAGGCCCCTAGGCTGTGGGGAATAAGCTTCACGTTTTAGGGTTGAATACAGCTGCTTACAGGCAAAGGCTATACACGCAGGAGACCATGTGCAGCCGCGGTCCCTAAATGTCCAAAGCTTGTAAATTTTAAAAAGCTCCCAGAAGTCGTAGGCAGTGCTGCGGCAGCTTCTCATATGAGCCATATGATAGTGAGCGGACGTTCTGTGTCCCATCCACGGTTCAATCTTGTTTAGGATTCGGGATCCTGGATTCCGGGCCTCAGGTTGCTTGAGCAGGCCCCAGTAGTTGATGGGCATTGGGTTTAGGGGTTTAGGGCTTAGGGCTCAAGGTTCCAGAACCTTGCAATGCTAAGGGACAAGTCGCACATGTACTCCAGAGACTCTGGATTCTGAAGTCACCTCGAACGCCTGAAGGTTTTTGATTTCTTTGTGCAATGGGGGGAGCGGGGCAAATGGGAAACATAACAACCTCAACCCCACCTCACCCCGTAGAAGACAATCTCAAATTGGCTTAATTTCAGATTCTAAATATTCTGAAAGTAATTATTCAAATTTGCCAGATATAGAAGGTCATACGACCATATGAGGTGAGGTAGATCGAGTTAGTTCAAGCTCAAGGTCGAGAGCCGGGTCACACGTGCATATAAGAAGGTGAAGACGAGGCGTCCAACTACGATGCCTACAGCGACTTCGAAACGGAGGGTGAGTCTGCCCGCTACTCAGAGCGGAGTTGTCTTGTGTGAGCTGTGGCCAAGTGTCAACTCGTCTGCTTGCTTGTTTGCCAGGGTGGTCGCACAGACCCCAAAGCTTTGTCACAGTCATAACAGCAGCAATAGTAAACTTTTTTCAATAATACCTGTAACCTCCTGTAAGGAAACGACCGCACCCTGACAAATGAGCCTAGCACACCAAAGCCTTGACCCTCTGAGGGGGTTCTTTAAACCTTTCAGGTTCTGGAAAGAGAGAAAGATTGGATTTACAACCCGGTTCTAGGCCCATGTGGTTGCCATCTTAGCCTTCCTAGCCTTCCTCAGCTCTAGGCATATACTGACCCTCTGGTTCAAGAAGTCCTCCTGTCTAGTTTCGCAGAAAAGTCCGTGTCAAAGTGTTGTGGGCGATCCCATAATCCCTGTATAATGCCCTCAGATCCAGCTAAGGTCCTTAAGGGCCCCGACTTTGAGAAATCCGAAGTCGACAGATTCCCCCATACCAAGGGAGCCCAAAAGCCCTACAAAACTTGCCTTAAATCATATCACAGATCCTGGTATCATCTAGGGTAGTATAAAATTGGTGTGTTTCTTACAGTAAGCCCTACACCCTAAATCTCAGTTAATTACAGGGTCGGGTCTTGAGATGTCTTGGGCTCTCTGGGCATGCCTACCTGGCAGCTGCGCTAAATGCGAGTTCTAAAATCTGAAGCCGTTCGCCTCGCTGGGGGCTTAGGGTTTAATTAGGGCTGAGGGTTTAGGGTTTAGGCTTTGAGGGGCCTTTTGAGTTAGGTAGGATCTAGGGTTTGGGGTTTAGAACATAGCCCCTTTCATAACTATGAGGGACCTTGGAGTTAGGTAGGAATTAGGGTTTAGGCTTGGAATTAGGTAGGAGTAGTAACCCCAGGAGCACGCAAAGTAGGTGTGTAGGGTAAGTTCCGGGATTCAAAGTTTATAGGTTGAGGGTTTAGGTGTTCGGAGCTTGCAAGACATGTGTCCTTGACCCATCAAGAACCTTCACCCCCTAAGAGCATGGGCTCATGATAGAAGCCCTGAGCTGTGTAAGTTTTAGGGTTCTAAGCCCTATGCCATGTTCCCGTGTCTGGTGCACAACCTTGCAGACGCTGCTGCTTCGTGTTTGGAGGTATTCCAAAATCAACATGAGCGCGCCCCCACGGACTCTATTTCATGATGTCAGGCCCTACAGGTTTTGTGTCCAAGAAGCCTACACACCCACCACATGGTTGATGGATGTGTGTGCCAATACCCCAAACTGAAAAGGCCAGTGGCCAGAGTGGCCCATGATTCCGACGTTTTGTACTGAACTTGTCTGCAACAGCTCTAGCGAAAGAGAACCCCAAAGCTTGAACCCTTAAACCATTCTCCCACGAGCATGACCTTTCTCTGTCAACCTGCAAGAGAACTCTGTGCTCTTCCTCCAGCAAACAGTTCACCCTTTATAACTCTTACGTACTGTTGTTATTTTGAGTATTATACCTAAAGTTACCATGCTACGCCTATCATGCCTTGTTACTGGACCCAAGGTGCTGTATAGGCCTGGATAATTTCAACTTTTATTCCCGAACAATACGTATAATAGAATGTACTCCGAAGCTTGATTCATGTTATGTAAGCTGCTGGTATGCAAAACAAATTTAGACCCTCAAACTCTAAAACCCTCACCCATTCTTGCCATCATGTCTATTACTACTACTTATTACGACATCTTACGACTGCTTTAATATTTTGACTACTGCTACTAGTATATGATTACAACGGCAGTTACTACTGCTGCTACTAGCACTCTTATTATGATTGCTCCTCCACCTCTTCCCCTTACTATTGCTAATGGTTATATCTACTGCTGTTATCAGAACTAGAACTACAATTACTCTTGTAAGTAGAGTCCCCCTTAATTGGAGTGCTTTGGATGTACTTTAATAAGACCCCATATACCCAACCACAATATATACCTTTTTATAATATTGTAGTTTCCATTTTCTTTTCCATTATCCCTATATAACCCCAAGAATATACCCCACATTCTATCTACTTAAGGGGGACTATAACGCCAATATATACCTTTTTATAATATTGTAGTTTCCAGCTTCTTTTCCATTATCCCTATATAACCCCAAGAATATACCCCACATTCTATCTGCTTAAGGGGGACTATAACCCCAATATATACCTTATTCTAATATTGTAGTTTCCAGCTTCTTTTCCATTATCCCTATATAACCCCAAGAATATACCCCACATTCTATCTACTTAACGGGGGACTATAACCCCAATATATACCTTTTTATAATATTGTAGTTTCCAGCTTCTTTTCCATTATCCCTATATAACCCCAAGAATATACCCCACATTCTATCTACTTAACGGGGGACTATAACCCAAATATATACCTTATTATAATATTGTAGTTTCCATTTTCTTTTCCATTATCCCTATATAACCCCAAGAATATGCGCCATACTCTATCTACTTAACGGGGGCCTGTAACCCGAACACATCAGAAGCCTGAGGCTTCCCCGCACCGCAGCGACTTTCGCGAAGAGTCGGCGCGAGCTCCTGGCCTCGAGGGCTTTGCGGCAACCCCGGAAGTTTCAAGTTATATTGGGGTTACATAGAGATAATGGAAATGAAAATGGAAACTACTATAATGGGGTTATACGGGGTTTAGGGTTTAGGGTTTAGGGTTGGGTTTTGGGGTTCACCTGGACCCAAAAAAGTATGTAGAATAATGGCCTTTTGGGCTATATTTAGGGGTTTTGGGCCACTATTCCACTCGCTTTGGGGGTTTAGGTAGGAGTAACCCAGAGGGTCCAAGTATCCAATAATTAGGTATTTGGGTTTAGGGTAATAGTAATTGTTGTACAGGTTTTGGGTAAGTGTATGATTATTAGGTACTTGGACCCTTAGGGTAAGAAGTAATTAGAAGCAGGTTCTTCCCAAAAGTAGGGGTACCTTAATGTAGTATAATATAGGGTTACCTTTACAGTGGTTTATAAGAATATAGAGGGGTTATATAGAGTTTAGGACTTAGGGTTTCCCAAAACTTCAAATATTTTTGTGGGCCCCACAATAAGTATTGTAGTCTATTGGGGTCGATATTGGGGGGGAATCTGCTAAGTAGCATAGCAATAAGTAGTAGCAAATAAAGATCAGAAGCCCTAAACCCTAAACCCTACAAGGAGGCTTGAGGTGCTTTTCACTGGGTAGGCCCCTGAGATATCTAACATTTTCCCTAATGGCTTTAATAAGGGACCCTATGTACTAATATGTTTCAAAGGGTTTTTGGTGCCAACCCAGTTCAAAAATCTGAGAGGTCTGTATTGAGAGTTTAGGGTTTCAGGGCTTATATAGATCGGAGAACCTTCAAGGAAAAACCAGGTTCCAACTTGCAAGCTGCTATGGTTGCCATTCTAAATCATTAAAATGTGCTGTATACGCATATAGCCGCACTTAAGTAGATAGAATATGGGGATGTAATTATAAGATACCCAAAGCCATCTTCTATCTACTTAAGGGGGACTATAAGGATATGTGCATGTGCATGTATACGTTTGGAAATTTGCCTATCGAGATGGATTCTTGACACCGTTTCCGGGGTGACTTTTTGTACGCAGGCCTTGACAGAAGACGTGGCCCACATTCTAGGTACCCGCCAAAAGGCTGCATAAACGGGAGCATCTGTACACGGGCTTGTAAGGGTGTGGCTACATGTTCTCAAGCTTTCGGCGCGCCACGCAAGATAATATGGTTTGCTGTGGTCATGCTCGCCCATGCTGCTTGTTTGCAGTTTTCCTCAGAGTAGGCAGTTGCAACCTTCTGCTCATAGCACGGCCCTCTTCTTAGAATCTCAGAAAATTGAGAGTTTACCGGGTCCAGTGTACAGCACGCCAAGGGAGGCAACGATCTTAGATGGCACACCAGGATCCCACATGCAATTTAGATTTTGCAGCAGGCTTTAACCTGGTTTCACGGACACAGCTGCAATTTGGTTATACTTGACTTTGAAAGCATATCTGCTTCTGCTATCCATAGTTTTGGGCCCGCAGCAGGCTCGGCTCTCTAATGAGCAGAATCCGAATAAAAGATTCTAGTTCTTTGTCAGCAAGATGGTCGGGCTTCCATCTTTACAGGAAGCTGCTTGCATGTGCAGATTCCAGAAGGGTCCTGCTATGTTGCTGCCTTCTCCGCAGTACGGCATCACTCGCGGGCCTCCATGTCAAGGTAGAGATGTCTGAGCTTAGTGTTTAGAACGTCGGGTGCCAATTCTTCCTCTCATGGCTTCTGCCTTTGAGATTAGTACTGTATGGGCATTGCTTGGCTGTGAGATGTCAAGGCGGTAGATGCAGACGACGATGAGTACGATGACGAGGCAGGTAGTAGTGGATGCCTTTACCATGAGGGCGGGAATCCTTGGACTCATTCCTTCCTGGCTCAGAAATATCGCTTGAAAAGCTTACTTGTACCCAAAAATTAGTCAATCCACAATTTGTAGAAGAACGCGCAGCAGAATCCATATGTTGCAGTGGCATTTTTCCATGACCCAAAGATGCAGTGCAGGGGTCGGGACACGGGCTGGTCGGACAGAAGTACTTGGGCTCAGTAATGAAGAGAGGCTTCGTATCCCACGCGCAGCTGGCATTTTTCTTAGCCAACCCCTTTTTCACGCGACCTTCCTCGGGACTCTTGGACCGAAACCGGCAGTTTGCAAAGCATTGTGCATGGGTTTGGGGGGTTGCAGGTATCAAGGATGAGGTCCTTTACACGTGTCCCAATGGTCCATGTAGCTATGTATATGGTATATTCTTGTGTCTTGAAGTAGGATGTATGGGAAACCCTTTGGGCCCTAAGAATATACCATATGGGTGGTTGCCAAAATTATGGTCCCTTTTTGGATCCCTGTTATAATACGGCACTTAATATGTAGGGTACCCAACACGGGACCATAATTTTGACAACCACCCATATACCTACATGGACCCTT
>CAJNIZ010045116.1:119855-143135 GCA_905231905.1 Symbiodinium pilosum | reverse complement strand
ACCCATATACCTACATGGACCCTTCTGGGTGTGTACTGGACACCGGAGGAGTACGATGACGACCCAGCGGCAGAGGAGCAGAGAGAGGCCGAGGCAGGTGCTTAGGGAGGCTTGGGTTTAGGGTTTGGGGTTTAGGGTTTAGGGTTTAGCTTGGGTTTAGGGTTTGGGGTAGGGGTGGGATTGCAAGAGCCATTCTTGCAAGGCCTAGGTGGGTTATAGTCCCCCTTAAGTAGATAGAATATGGAATAGATGGGGAGCTTGTTTTTCATTGGGGGGATTATGATAATATTGGGCAATTCCATACTCAATCTACTTGAGGGGGACTATATACTGACAGCCTTCAGTTAGAGAATCCTATTAGGCAAAGATGAAGAACGTCCCCCCAACTTGCAGACTACAGCATGCCCGACTGAAACACCTTACGCGGGACCCTGCCAAATTCACGTGTAAAACTAGGGGGATCTATTAGGGTTTAGGGTTAATCTGGGGATTTTACAAGGATTATTGCAGGTTGTGTAACCTAAGGCTCCCCAAAACAGCAATCTGGTTTTGCGATCACCCCGATTCTTTGGGTCCTTGCGATGCTGAGCGTTTTGGAGAGCGTCGTTCCAAGGCGAGTTTTGGTAGTCACGTAGGTAGCCTGCGAGGCTTGAGCATTTGAACCGTTATTTAGAGCCTTGCCCTTCATTAAACTTCAGTTCAATCATCTCCAACTATTGCAGGGAGGGAACAGAGTTGTAGGGGTAGTGCGGAACCTTTTGCATCGTGAGCTTCGGTAGAAACAAAGGTTGTCAGGGAGTGCGACTGCGAGGCCATGGGAGATCGACCCTACACCCAAAACCCCGTAAACAGTTCCTACTTAGGGCTGGAGCCGAGCAGGCACATCACATGCGCTCGGAAGGTTTCATGCATGGTAACAATCAGAGCTGGCCATGCTACGTATTGGAAGTACATATGACAAGCAACTTGACGTGTTGGTTGGGTTCCCCTAGAAAAGCTTTACTAGAATCGAAGCTCTATTTGTTGACCTTTGTCTCCAATAGGGCCTACATCCTCAACTGCCAAATCTTCATTTCCCAGCCCGGATATCCTAAATGCCCCCAACCCCCTACATGTCAGACCCCCGCGAAAGTGCCAGGAGATCTTGGACGTTTGGCACTAAGACTCGCCGTTGTTTTTTTTTTTTTACCTCATACTACCGACATTCTGGTTGCCCATGTCTGCATGTGCACCTGGTAATGACCATTTACCTCTCACGGAGGGTAGTCCTTCCAGCGTTTGCAGAGGATAGTAGTTGCGTGAATGTATGTCCATGAGTTACTGATCCCTGTTCCAACGTGGCTGCTGGACCACATCTGTACCTTGCAGAATGCAGTGCAACAAATAAACTAAACTTGCCAGCAGCGTTTTCCAAGACGAACCATGTCAGTTCAGCTTCTAAAGATACAGCCCAACCATCCAAACATGTATTTTTGCACAGTTCCCAGAGATTCCCAGAACATCCTGGGTATCATTGCCGCAATTTGGGTATAATTTCCACTACTAGCCAGGCCAGGAACCAGTGTTCTGGGGGAAGATGATGACAATTTTATGGTATTTTTGCACAGTTCCCAGAGATTCCCAGAACATCCTGGGTATCATTGCCGCAATTTGGGTATAATTTCCACTACTAGCCCGGCCAGGAACCAGTGTTCTGGGGGAAGATGATGACAATTTTATGGTACGGCTTGCCTAGATATGTGCCGACATAGCTTGGAGGAAGCTAGTTGAACATTCAGCTTGGATTCTTGAAGGTCCTTGAACAGGAAACCTTGAATAGGCCTCCCCTGCACTGTACACAGCAGCACTTAAAGGCTGCAGCTCTGAATTCCACGAAACCTCACCCTACGGCCTGTACAACCAATTTGCACTCGCAACACCTCATTCTGAGAAACCCTAAACGCTATCAAGCCCTACTTGCCCCTATATGTTCCCTATACAACCCTTATCTATCCCTATAGAACACCTACAAGCCATTTTTATGTGCAACATGTCTTAGGTGCGAGGCTATGTCGCTGCCTCAGACCGGGGACGTCTTGTGTTATTCTTCAGTAGAGCTCTTGAAAGGATCGCTGTGGCAGGTCATAGAGTACATGAGAGTTTGCAAAACTAGGGGTCAGTTTTGGGGTATATGCTCTTATTTCTGAAAGCGACCATTTCAGATGTGAATACATGTTTTTGCAGAGGGACATGTTTGGGATGCAGAGGCAGTATATCGGGTTAATGGCCGCCTTTCGTGATACCTCTGCTGGGGATTCTTAGATCTTTGATGGTAAAGCCTCAGCATCATATCTGGGTCATTATTGAAGATGCTTTTGCTGTTAAACTGTCTTCTACTCAATAAGAATTTGAACTTACACTTTCGGATACTCTCCCAACAAAGCCGATAAAGATCCAGAGGTTTGAGTTGGATGAAGCTGGCCTTTCAAACAAAACTCATGCTTAGCTAGGAATGGGCGAATGGCTTATCCCGGAACGTTACTTCTGTTTTTGTTGGTATAGTTAGGGCTCACGGAAACCCTAAACCCTAAAACCCTAAACCCTAAACCGCTTTGGCCACTTCCCCATGGGTCTTCGTGATGAGCGTGGGGTTGTTTGCATCCCAGATAGCCATTGTCAAAATTGTGTTCCCCTTTTGGGTGCCCTAAGTATTAGGTGCCGCATTATAATAGGGATCCGAAAAATGGCCATAATTTTGACAACCACCCAGTTAGCAAAGAGATTTAGGGTGTTAAGGGTTAGGATTAGGCCGAAGCTGCTACCCTAGGGATCCAAATAGCCCAATGTAGGTAACATTTACAGACTTCAGGGCCCAATGTAGGTAATATTTGTGTACATGGATCCCTAGAGCTATATAGCTTTTAGGGCGTAGGGTTTAGGGTTTACATTAAACGTGCTTTGAGCTTTGGGGGTTTCGAACGCAATGAAACATACGGTGGATGCGCGGGTTACATGTCGAAGCATGAATGTTTTGGAATAATGTGCGTTTACTGCAATTCAGGAGAAAAAGCCTAGTATGCCTCGGAATCCCATTCCACTTGCTTCGCCCCGACATTACAATCTGCATCACAACTCCTATGTACTCCAGTTTCACATGTATTTCCATGTGCTTTCCATTTGGTTCTTAATTCTTCTTGTCAAGTCGTTAAGCCTCTAAACCGTAAACTCAAATTCTCTGTGTCATATTCCAGTAACCCTAAACCTTGAAAACCACCAACCCTACCCTAAACCCTATAAACCCTAAACCCTATAAACCCTAAACCCTATAAACCCTAAACCCTATAAACCCTACATCGCTTTCAAGGATATTCGTTCTCACCCTTGGAGCTCCACCGTTGGCGGCCTGCAGACGTTTCATCCAAGCCAGAACATGGCAATCTTTTGAAAGTTGCGATCTGTGCATGCACTCTTGAAGACCCCAAGCACTAAACCCCGAAGCCTGCATGAAGTAGGCACCCAAGAAGACCATAACGCATTCAGGGAGTTGTCGGATTTGATGTGTTCCCAAGTATGGCAAGCTTACATTCCAAAGATCGATTCTGATATTCCTACATCTCTGGGCTTGTCTGCTCTGCTTCAGAGCCAACTCTTGCGCACGCGGAGAGATCATACATGTGGCTGCCGCGCTGGCCGCTATGGGTTGCGATTTTACCGATCTGGGTTGGGCTGGGCGGACTATGCCCTAATACATGTACGGCCACGATCGACAACTCGCCGTGGCCCTGCAGGCCCAGCATTCATTGCGGACAAACTCCAGCATGTTTCTGAACATCTAAGATCGCAATACGGTGCCGGCAGCAAGTTTTCGTCTGTGCTTCCGAACTATATCCGGAATGATGTTGACAGAATAGCCCAATCATCCGCTTAGCACTGCCGTAAGGATCTCTGAGCAATTGTTCATTGTGTCTGGTCCTCGTTCAGTAAACTCCCTTTCCGTTTCTGTGAAGGTATGCAAACACCAGCTGCAAGATCCCCGTTGCCCTCAACTCTGCGCGGGATGGAGCCCAGGAAATCAACATTGCAGTCCTGGGCCCGTGCCTAGGCAGTCATTGCCAGCATCGTTTACCTGAGGACATGTGAGCTACTGTGTAAACTCCTAGTATCCCCCTTAAAAACCCCTATAGTAGTCCCCTATAAAACCCCTTATATAACCCCTTAATGAGTTTAGACTATAGCACATGTGGGAGACAATCTTTCCTTTCGGAGAAACCTAGGATGAAGGCCAACCCAATATGGGGGGTTTCCCAAAATTAGGGGTACCTTTTTGGGGGCCCCTGTAATAATGACCATAGTATATTGGGGCCTATATTGGTCTACCCTAATTTTGGGAAACCCCCATATTAGACTGCCAGCGGATGTTTTTGTCTCATCGTCATTCTTCAAAGGGAAAGCTGAAAAGCCTCTGAGCGCAAGGGCGCTTTCTTTACAAACGTTGCCTTCTCATTTTTTTCGATGTGACACATGCCAAACCTCTGGAACCCCCCCCCCCAACACTCCGGAGCAAGAAAGGTATAGTGGAGCCCTTGGGGACCTCATGACCATGGTGGAGCCGGCGCTTGAGCTAGCAGCTCAAGATATTGAGATGAGCAGCTTTCTGCCAGGTCCGTGGAATCAAAAAGATACACCAGCAAAAGTTGTCAGACCGTAGCGGCTTTTAGAGTTACTGATGGCATGTGGAAGCTTGCTTTGTGCTCATTTGAGGATCTTGCGTCCTTTTCACTACCGGAGCCCGGTGTAAATTCAATCCTGACCTTCGACTGGCAGGTTTCCGCGTCAACATCCATGTGGTGGACTCCAAATGCACGAAACCAGACGCAACGACGGCAGTTTATGCCGCTTGCTCCACAGGACAGTTGCTAAAGTACATATAGCTACAAGGACCGCTTGGGAGTGTTTACCGAGATGGGGTTCCGGGTTCAATTTCCCGCCTTGTGTATGCCAGTCTTTTGGAAAGAAGTCAGAATGAGATTTTGACATGGTTTTCATTTAGCACCACGAGATCACGAAGACCCGCTCTCTGATTTTTCTGGGAAAAGACGGTTGAGAACTTTGGGGTGTAACTCTTTTCAGAACAGAGCCGGTGCATTGAAGGCGTAGCGGCTAACCTACACCCTTCACGTCAGAGAGCTGCTGTAAGCTACATCGTTTAGGTTAGGGTTTAGGCATGATCTGGACAGATTAGGCTTACGTGCAAAGCCCACAAATGGGAGTTTGTTACTGAGACTGCTGATCTCACCATACGTAGTGCTGCCAAGATGATAGTCCCATTTGGAGTACCTGAATACTACGAACCATCCTCTAATGGGCACCCCGAAAGGCCGCATCATTGTAACAACCCCCCATGCCCCCATATGTCGGGAAACATGTCTTGTTTCAGCAGAAATGCGCACACCCCAAAACAGAGACCCTAAACGACTTGAACCCTACCGCACTGGGCAGATAGAGTTGAATATATGGGCGTCAGATGGCGTCAGGATATTTATTTAAGCGTTCAGCTCGAAGGGAGGTTTCTGTTTGGGCTTCTGCATAGAACTTACAGAGAGCCAATAAGAGGGACCCCCTAGAATCTCCTTGTTTGGGGTTCAGGGCAGTTTAGGGTTGAAAAAACTCTCCATATCCTGAAGCCCCTGAATGTAGGGTTTTGAGACACTTCATCAAATCCTAAACCACGAACTCTCACCCCTCGCAGGCCCTCTCCAAATGGGAGTTTCCCAATATTAGGGGTACCTTTTTGGGGTCCCCATAATAAGGATTATAGTATTTTGGGGTCTATACTGGGGTTCCCCCATTTTGAGAAACTACCAAATAAAGAAGGATAAGGTTTCTGAGTTACCAACCCCTACAATAACTATCGTACATGAGTACTATCCTTTTTCCATGGTTGGGGGGAACTAGATCTTTCAAAGAACGAACCCGCCATGATGCGCAGGACCCCCAAAACACATCATCTTGGGAGACTCCTGCAGCGCGGCTTGCGAATCCATCAACGACGCCGCGCGCTTTTTCAACGTGCTGCTTGAAGCATTGGGTTTGCGTGTATGTTTTTTGTGTTGCAGCCATATGGTCGTTTGCCAAAATAGGGGGACCTCAATATAGACCTCCAATCTGCCAGGGTCCTTCTCATGGAGAGACACACAAAAGTATGCCCTAGTTTAGGGAAACCAGATAAGGATCGCAAAGGCAGACTCGTCCTGCCTCTAGGGTTTAGAGCTCCGGACCCGCCATTCCATCCCAGAATCCTGCCAAGTAAGGCTGCAAGTGTCGCCAGGGTGTGTTTCGACAACTCTGAGTGCCCGGGTGCAAGAAGGCTTTAAATTCTGTGAGATCAGATCGAGCATGATTATAGGGTCGACCCCCCAACCTGGCCCCTAGGCCCCAATTCGCCCGTAATAGTGTTCATATGGCCTCAACACTCCCTAATAGGGCGTTTGGGTTCAGGCGGTCCCTATCAGCCCTTTGAAACAAGCAGCAAGGCTACTTGACCCTCCGAGTATGTAGCACGACAGCCTTTTTGGCTATAATTCGGAAAGTGGGGCCATGAGTTCTCCTACTTGTGAGTTCCAGATAAGTTAGTAGTTTCCATTTTCTTTTCCATTATCCCTATAAGACCCCAATATATAATACATATAGTCTTCAGGCCTTCACTGCACTGAGAGTGAGCACCTGTGAGAGCTGGCTTTCTTAGAGTGCAGGAGGATGAGCTGAAGGGAGCTTTTGAGCTTCAGGGGGTTTAGGGTTTAGGGTGTTATACATATATATATATATATATGGGTTTAGGGTTTAGGGTGTATATATTGGGGTCTTGTAGGGATAATGGAAAAGAAAATGGAAACTACTATTTGATGTATCTTGGGGTCTTATAGGATAATGGAAAAGAACATGGAAAGTACGGCTTAGGGCTTAGGGATTCGGTTTAGGGACTCTAACACATCCTGAGCCCTAAGCGAATTGGGTGCCGAAATTCAGGGCTCATGAGGCTCATATGCCGCCCACCGTGCGCCCACTCTAGAAATCCTTGATACAGAGACCTCAACATCCAAGTACACACGCGCATGCACATCTGACCACCCAGTGGATCATGAGGTGATGCGGTTCGATATCCGTATTTCACTCGAATGGCACCTTCGACACGCTTCAACGTTGTCGCAATCTATGAGTTCATGAAATATCTCGGATTTTTGCGAGTTGGCGTGCTGTATGGGTACAGGAGTATCAACGAGATGATCAAGGATCTTCCGCTTTCTCTGATTTCATGCACGCGTTTTCGGCTTCTTATGGTGACATTGTGGACATTTAGACAAAACACTTCAAGATATTCCGCAACAAGAGGCCTTGTTACGGTCACGTTGGAATTGTGTTGTGCCCTCATTGGTGTTGGTTGACTTTTGTTTTACTATTGAACGACTTGCAGAGTGCCATGGCATGCCAAAGTTTCGACAATGATTCTATGAACCATAACGCCTACAACAAGACTGAAGCACAATCTGATTTATCCGTGTCCTAGACTCTCTGATGCACCACGACAGCCACTGAAAACCAAGGGCACCTCGCAAGGCAACCCTAAACCGTAAGCCTTCATTGATCCTTGCCATCACCCTTAGGAAGCCAGTGAGCAGCCAGAAAGAAGGTTAAACCCTAAACCCTACAAGCCTGAAACCCTAAACCCTAAAAGGCTTAGGTTGACATGTACAATGCGAGGACTCTGGACAGCTACCCTGCCCCAAAGTAGCATCGCTCCACCTTAAAGGATCCCATAAATGCGGCTGTCCTGTTGACATGGGACTTACCTGGAGGGTCAGGAGGACTTAGCAAGCAGGTTAAGGGGCGTAACCGGGGTCAGTATATAGCCTACGAGGGTCATAAGTCTACCTACTAAGTTCCCCGGACCCCCCCCAAGTAAGGTTTGGTTTATGGGTAGGCAGAATGGCTTTCTTTGTGAACTTGTGGAGAGGGTAGGTTCCACCGCGGCGTAGGACACGTTTTTGGAGCTGGTGGAGGCAGATCTACAGTCGGGTACGTACCTTGCATGAAATAGTGGATTCTGGGGGTGTTTCAACCCTTAATCCGTCCACTCTGTGCAGGGCTTGCTTGCTGCGATGCCGGTTTTTCTTAAGGCGTTTGTTCCTTTCATTGGGACTGTTTGCAACAAAGTGCTGTGCAGTTACCGCATGAGCCTACATGTTGACGTGTCAGGGCTCTTCTCAAAGAGTTCCCTCAGCCCATTCGACCCTGTTATGTCGGACCTTCTGTTGCGACAAACTCTTGGCAAAGCATGCCGCGTTTGCGTCTTTCCTTCTCACAACGCTTGGTGTGTTAGCAACTGTTGCGCAAGACATGCAAACTTTATTTCTGAAATCTGCAAAATTACCGGCCCACAAGCCAACCTAAATTTATATCGTGGAACCGCAGATTGATGATTTCTTCGATAGCATCCGAGTTTGCACTTGAGTTTGAATCGTTATTGCAAGACTAGTAAACATGCACCCCTAGTGCTAAGTATTCCTCATACAAACCCAGACATCTTGCAGTATGGCCTGGATTACAGAGCAAGGCTATGTGCAACACGAAACACCGGGAGCGCAACTATGAATCTAAACCCTTAACCCTAAACCCTAAACCTTTAGCCACACCCAACCCATGGCCTGGTGACAATCACCTCAGCTGATTGCCTGGCTGCATCTCCCTAAAAAGTAACCCATGTACTCATGAATTTGAAGTTTACAGCTTAATAGTTGAGTGGGGCGTCTTTAACCGTTTGGGCATGAAGATATGGGTAAAAAACTCCTAGAATGAAAAGGTGAACCCTTTTTTGGGTCCAGGAAACTCAAGTAGGAAAGGCTATTCGCTATTTGGGAGGCCCAACCCTGATGCCGCAAACCCTGGGGGTTAAGGTTTTTCGAAAAAATCTAGATAGGAGTTCATTGGACGTTTCCTGCTGCAAGGCGTCTGCAACCCCCAAACCCAGGAACCCTAACCCTAAGCTCTATGGACCATTTATAACAGTGCTACATAGCTGTGGGCAGAAACCGTAGTCATAAGTTCACGCATATGTGGGTTTCAGGCTTCTGCGTCAACCCTCCATGCGTCGCCAAGGTATGCATGGACCATCCTACTCACGAGGCAGATTACCAACCGCGCGGATGCTAGCAGCGCTTCAGAGCCCATCGCCTTGTTTGGTGCTGGAAGAAAGACGGACCTTACTTTACCCCCTTGTTATCCTTATATGTGACTATAGTGTACTCTGCCCCAGAAGCTTCTCTTAGGCATTTAGGCCCTGACGC
This sequence comes from Symbiodinium pilosum, assembly GCA_905231905.1. NCBI lineage: Eukaryota > Dinophyceae > Suessiales > Symbiodiniaceae > Symbiodinium > Symbiodinium pilosum. The sequence continues at coordinate 133,815 of CAJNIZ010045116.1, read as the reverse complement.
TAGAGGTTTGAGGCTCACAGCAAGTAATCCCTAAACCACCCGGAGGCTCCAATGCTTGGTTTGTTGGGTAGTATATATTAGCCGTTATTAACCGCTTACACGAAACCAAACCAAACAGCAACTAATTACTTAGGAGCCTTTGGGTAAAGTATGAGTAGCCGTCCATTCCATTTGGAGCTCATCCGTACCGACATGTTGGCGGTGAGGTTTAGGGAGTGCGGTTTCGGGTTGGCAGTTGCGAAGGTACTTGAAGCCTGCACATGTTCTCGGAATGCTGGGACGACTTATGCTAGAAGATTCAGGTAAGAAGCGGCTTCTCGATGTCTTGAGCTGAAAAGACCACAGGGCGCCGCAGGCCGCGTATATCGTTAATACCGCATCAACTACGCATTTGAGACATGGGTGTCTGCACAAACTCGAGCCATAACCCCTAAAAGATACCTGTCCGAACCATCCTTAAACGACCACAGACCCAACCCACCGAACCCACAAGGGTTACCCGTAAACCACGCCCTAACCGATAACCCGAAGAAAGACACAAGGTACCCTAAACCCAAACCCCTAAACCCCTAAACTCCTAAACCCTGAGCCCTTGCACCCCTAAACCCTTAAACCCTAATCCTTAAAAGCTGAGGCTGCTAAAGAAACGCGATTCTCGGATCAACTTTGTAGCCCTGTGACTGGGCTTACAGTTTAGGGTTTAGCGGTTTCAGGCGTTGCAGGCTGGATGCAAAAAGTGTTTAGGGTTTATGAGAGACATAAGATGAGCTATAGTCTAAACTCCTCAATAGGGGTTCTATAGGGGATTACATAGGGGACTACTATAGGGGTTACCAAGGGGGATACTAGGAGTTTAGACTATAGCGAAGATGTTGAACAAGGGTAGTATACACAATTTGGGACTCCAAAGAGCGGAATTTAGGACTTCTAGGGCTCAGGGCGGGGAATTTAGAATGTGCATGGGCTTATAGGTGAGGCTTTAGCTAGGAAGCTGTAGAAGCCTCTTAAAAGCAACTTCGACGGTTGAATGTCTTCTTACGTCTGACAGGCATCCTGAAAATGAGAGAGAAGAAGAACGGAGCCTCAAAGGCAATTATTAGCATAACCTCAAATACGCTAAGCCTGCTAACCGAGCTCTGAGGAAGGTAGAGCCAAGGCCTTGGGTCCGCAACAGAAACCACCCCCCCTGGTAAGGCGACCCTTTTTAGAGAGATATGTTGCTCAAAATTAGGGGTACCTTGTTGAGGGTACTTATATTAAGAGTTGTAGCATTTTGGGGTCTATGTTGGGGCTTTGACTGACGACGTTACGCACCTCTGTCATACGATCAGCGCTATATCTGTTCCTTTCTCCGTTTGCCCTACCCAGACCTACCTGTACCCATACAAATCCCAATGCATAGTGCTTACTTGCAGGGTCACAGGGACTGAATAAGTACATTTGAAACAGGTATAGGCCATGTGAACTGTTGTCTAAGCTCCTAGTATCCCAAGAGTCCCTTATACGGGAACCTGCTCATCAAGAATTTGGGGCTCTTTGAGGCTACCACCAGGAAATGCTTCAAGAATGGCCTTGTTGTTTTTCTCAAGCTTTGAAGCCGCCCTTTGTAACACAACCAGCTGAGACCTGGATACAAAAAGTCCTGGATGCAACCGGGAGCCGCTCCTGGCTAACTCCACATTGCAGCCTTCCATGACTAGCTTCCTCCAAGAAACACGAGCCCTTGTCCAAACTCCTAGTTTCCCCCTGAATACTCCCCTATATAACCCCCCTTTAAGGAGTTTAGATTATAGCTCACATGGAAGCCCAATTGGCCTTCTGTTAAACGGTCAGGAGTCTTTGTCGGGCCCGTTAGGGCGTCCATGTTTGCTATAAAGAGTAGGTACCCTGAACCCTAAACCGATGCATCGATTCATGCTGGGGCCAAAGGGTGGCTGACCACAACCCTATGCATCTGGATGAGGGATTTTGGTTTAGGATGTTGGGGTACGACTATCCCCAATCATTTTGAGGCGAATGGAAGATGAAACGGAAACTGGGGTCATGTAGGTTTTTACAGGGAATAGGGGTACTGTTCTGGGATACCTGTAATAAGGATGTTGCCATTTTGGGGTCTCCTATTTGTGGAAACTAGCAAGTACAAGTACATCCAAGCCTTGCATAATCTCTGTGAAGCCTTTTAATAGAAATAATAGTAAGAACATTCAAAACCGTACTACTTCTAACAACCTTGTCCCTAAACTCCTCAACACCCAAACCCTAAACCCCTAAACCCTCGCCTCAACCCTTTTTTGTGTCTGAGGTATGAGGACCTGGGTGCCGTGCTCCTCTGCCAAGCATTTCAGCATGACCTCCTGCCGCCAGATTTCAACTGGACACCTGGGCTTCGATAAGCGTTTGGATCATGGTTTGGGAATTGGAGCTTGGGAGCCCGGGTTCTTCATTTAGGGCTTACGATTTCGGCTGCAATTGGTTCTCTCACAACGATCGCGAAGTACGGCCTAGGTGTGGGTGGTCCAGTTACGGTTTATGCATTAGATTTTCAGTCTGCGCGTAGCTGGGCCTGTCCAAACTCTGTGTGCGTGTTTTCTTCGATTGCTTCAGGGCTTATAAGGGTTCAATTGGGCTCCGTTAACCTGCTCAACAAAAAAGCATATCTGGACCTCACAAGTATGCAGAAGAATGGCCTTGTTTGACATTCGTGGGGTTGTGGGGTGATTTGTTTTACCTACAAGGTGGTGCTCCCTAGTTTCATAGCTATAGTCTTAAATCTATACATTAGGAGCCGTTCCCTGTACTTGTGAGGTCAAGGTACATCAATCTCAACTTCAAGCTTGTCCCAGAGCCCAGAGCCCGGAAGAGATGAATGCCCTAAACCCGAACACCCGAGAAGATGAAGGGCTCCAAGAAGAGGCTCTAATGTAAAAACCTTGAGAGTGAGCACTATAGGGTTTAGGGCCCAAGGATCTATGGGAGTATACTTTATAGGAGCTATAGAAGGAATACAGTCCCTTATTGTCTACTAAAAACCAGAAAGATTATGGTCCAATGTCGGCAATTGTCCAGGCCCCCACAGTGCCTTGCTCACGATGTTCGTTTTCCAGGGAGCCCAGCACCTCTTCATAAAGAAACATACCGTGAATCGTTTTAACCCGGATCCGTGATTAGCAGCCCCCCTCCCCTTGATAGAGATTATAATAAGGATCCTAATATTACCCTTCAAAGAGAGGGTTTATAAATCACGGGCCTACATCATGAAATATCCTAGTATGGTTTAGTGTATGTCCCGCGATTAGGGGTGCTGGGAGGGTACGAGTCCTCTAATTACGAGTGGTTCGTTCTTGACCTAGGCAGCCCATGCTTCTTACACCGCATAACTGCATAACTGGCCTAAGGAGCTCAAACTAAGTCACACTTCTGGGGAAGTTATCTAGGTTCTAGGAATTGTAGGGACCATTATAGTGGCATAGGCACCCTTTTCCGTTCAACTCCCGCTTGCCGGGTTGCTGTTAAGGAACACAATATAAACTACCACATTATGGGTATTTATAGTCCCCCTTAAGTAGATAGACTATGGGGTATATGGGGATCTTATTATACTTTACCCAAGCCATATTCTATCTACTTAAGGGGGACTATATATACATATATATATATATAGAGTGAGAATTATCTGGTATTCAAAAAGTGCCTTAACAGCAACCCAGCTTAAGCACCTATGAGACAAAGGATGGTCGCCTCTGGGTGGTGGAATGCAAACTACATCGCCTCACTTGCACAGAGCCTGGGTGCACGTAATCCTTTACCCTGATAAGCCCGAAGGGTCCAAGGACCTAAATACTAGGGTCCCTTTAAAGGGGGTATAGGGGGATATATAGGGATACATGGGGACTATATAAGGGTCCAAGGACCCAAATAATCGGGCTTTAGGGCCCAAATACCAATAGTATTATAGCAGTTCGGCCCTAAAACCCTCTTGTTTGAGGCCTTGGACTCTTTGGGGGAAACATATCGCAGGCAACCCTCTAAAATGAATCTTTTCCCATCGCTATGAGTTGCCCGTCGCTTTTGCGTTACCCTAGATAATGTTAGGTGAAATTCAGTATTCGGGGGTTTCTGTAGTCGGTAAAGGAATGGGAGCCTTGAAGTGCCTTTGCTGGACTTAAACAGTCTCATTTAGGTGGACCCCCCCACCCAGTAATAGTGACTATATGGGATAATAGGGATTATATTAGGGTTCTTTGATATTCTTACTATACCACTATTACAGGGTGGGGGGTCTTCCTAAGTCTCATGTTTGAAGTTTGGCATGTTGGGTACGGATGTTAGGTTCAGTGATGCGTAATGTGCTGTCCTCTGAGGCTGGAGGTTTTCAAGGCAGAAGGTCTCCTAGCGCAGTTTCTGGCTGTAGAGGAGGCGCGTAGCCGTTGCCGCGCATTCCTTCCTTGGACGTGAACGATTGTAGCTTTTTTTAAGTTGGGAACATAGTAGGTGAGCAAGTACGTAGTGTTTGCCACAATTTATGCATTTGTTCGCCATGAACGCCAAAGAGTAAAGGCCAAGCCGTTGGAGAATGCAACCAGGATCACGCGAGTCATGATCTGAACTCCATCGAGGGAGGTTATATAAGGGAATATATAGGGGACTATTATAACGGGAGGGGGGTAAGGGTTTAGACTACTGTAGGGCTTATTAAGGAGGATACTTGGAGTTTAGACCCTAAACCCTCAAACCTAGAATAAGGATTATAAAGGGGGATTCTAGGAGTTGACTATGGCTCACGTCGTGGTGAGGGGATATTGTTCCAAGTTGCTGGCCTCCACTGTTCACCGCGCACCTCACAACTCACCCTTTACTGGCTTGCTATTAAGATACTTGGAACTAAATTATCGTGATATGGGTATATATGGCTACCGCTCAATATGATTGGTCCGGAACAAGGGGAAACGCCCGATCCAGACCCCGATCCAGAGATCAGGAACAAGTCCTCAAATTCCGTTCCAGACCCCTCCATTCCAGACCAACAAATGCAATATCTCAAAATTGATGTTGCGCTGGGTGTGCGTTGCATGCCTGTTCCATACCTGTTCCAGACCAGACAAAGTATTTAGCAAATACTCACCCCGTACCACTTGTGGGAACAAGCAAGAGTCAGTCATCGTTCCAGACCCTCCAGTTTGCGATCCAGACCCTCCGGACCAGACAGCATAGGAACGCACGTGGTTTTGATCAGTTGGCATGTATGTATGTGTATACACACATATATATATAAGAGTATGTATATGTATGAAAAATAGAGTCTCCTTACTACCGTAACTTGATGTAAGTTCCAGTTCCTCAACAACAACCCAGTTTAAGCGAGCGTTAATGTGAGGACTCCCGACTGCCCATGTGCAAGTCAGGAGCTTTGTCGTGGTTTTTGTTGTTGAAGATGATTCAGGGCTTAGGGTTGAGGATGGGGCATGGGTTTCTTTTTTGCGGGTTAAGGGTCTTGGGTTGAGTGTGTCGTAGGGTTTAGGTTTCCTAGTCGGAAATGCGCATGTCGCCGTCTTCTAGGAGAATGTCGCCAAGCATGTTTAGCTTCCTGTGTTGCATTTTTTGGGAGGCGGCGTTGACTTTTTCTAGGAAGGCACAAAGTTGGGAGGTAAGTCCAGTTGCTGTTATCTTACTGGCGAAATGCCTGGAAACCCTTATCCCTCTGATCTATGCTGTTTCCACAGACTCTGTCAGCATCGAAAGCCTAACCGTATGAGGAAACAGTGGGCAGGCAGGATCATGTGATGGCCCTACTTTTTGCGGTCAGTCAGGCCGATCGCGGCTTGGAATATTTTTCCAACACGAGGTCAACAAAGGGCTTTTGTTCATGGTATTTCCTGAGGACCATTTACCACTACTCTAAGCTTTTCTCATACACGCGACCCACATTTGGCCGTTCCTGGAATGAAAGTCTGTCTATGTAGCCCCCCTTCAGAACAGAACAATTTCTGCGAAGGACTCAATGAAGGCATCCATAATCCAGAGAGCTACTTTGATCCTCCATGCACCCAAAATGTCAGAGCTATTGCGAATATTTAGAGACCCCGATACTCAATGGTTACTGCTAGTGTCGTGGATGGTCTTGATAGAATGATGGAAAGCTGCAAACGGACACAGTGTGTTTCGTTGAGAGGAGGTTCGGTTTTTGTTTTAGGGGATCCTCGTGATAAGGATTCTAGTACGTGAGTTCACAAAATGTCAAAATGTTGGCGCCGTTTCTTGGAGCCCCCACCGCCTGCTGTATATTCTCTGGTACAATCCACGTCGTGCAAGACTTTCAAGAGGTGATTCCATGTACCTGTACCTGCATGATGCCACGGTAAATGCTCTACACCCTGAAAACATGCTGACTGTAGCTCACTTGCTCTAGTATTTTCAAGCATGTTCATTATACTGGGTGCAGTCGGAAGTTTGGTGAGAGTATACATCTGGAATAGGGACACTGAATGCAGATTCTTTCCTGCACTGTCCATGTACACCCCCCCGAAAGTCTAGAAAGCTTCAACTGCTAGCCATAGCTTCCACAGGTGACAAAGCTGACAGTAGTAGTCTCCAGAATTGCCCGCTCACTCCCCCGCCCCACAAAGGGATCTGAATATTGAGAACCTCCCATCTGCCTAAACCCTAAATGCCTGCACCCCAGGATATACCCACACCTTAGGAGGACCCCCACCCTGTAATAGTGGCATAATAGGAATTTAAGAGGAGCCTAATATGATCCTTATTATCCATAATACTCACTATTACGTGGTGGGGGGTCCACCTAACCCACCCCTAAACCCTAAATCCCTAAATCCCTAGACCCCAAGATATACCCACACCCCACCTAAACTCCTCAAACCTTTTCTAGGAGCTTTTGAGAGCATCCTCGGGCCTCGTAGCTGCAGACCGAGGGCCCATGCTAAGCACGCAGGACTGACGGTTTGGTCCTTTCAGGAATTAGGGTTTTATGGGGTTTAAGGGTTTAGGGGTTTAAGGGTTTAGGGGGTTAGGGGGTTTAGGGTTTAGGCTTTAGGGGTTGGGGGGTTTGGGGTTTAGGGTTTAGGGGTTTAGGGGTTTAGGGTTTAGCAGTAATTTGAAGGAACATGTCAACATGTTCAACATTATGGATGAGCTTTGGTACTGAGATTGTTGTGAGTATCGATCTGAGCATTTATGAGTACTAAATTTGCTGATATTGCTACCATGGTTTGGGTTTTGTTTGTGTCTGCTGTGTGCTCTGCATTTTCGCGGTGAGGGGTGGGTTGGGTTCTAGTTGTTGCTTCTTGTTTAGGGCTCTTTCGGGAAAACGGGTGCATGAGTTTTGCATTGTGTGGGGCCCGATCTAGGCCTATGCTGAGCTAAGCGTGTCAATTTCGGTTCAAGAAGATCATACGGCGCTTTATTCCGCTAGCCCCTGAAGGCGCTTGATGATACGCCAAAACCAGCTGCCAGAAAAGCCGCGAGCTGAGGGCCCTAAACCCTGAACCGTACGCCCTCAGAAGTTGAAGGCTTATCCTTCGGGATTTACGGAGGGAGGCGCCGGCCTGGGTTTAAGGACCTTCAGGGTCAATGACTTTTCTGTGTATGTCTGTGCGTTGTCTCAAGGATATTCTGGCATGTTGTAGAATGCCGTGGGGCATTGTAAGAATACTCCGGTACGCCCCAGACAGCATTTCTGTTCTGTCTACCGCTCTAGCTGGACCCCTGCATCACACCCTACATCACAAGGCCAGAACCCCAAACTGTCAGGAGAGAAACAAGCTCCAAGGAAATTCTCAACCCCAAGCGCTGAAGTCTGGAACCCATCGACCCCAATTCCCCCAAAACCCTTCACACCCTACACTTCAAACTGTGAAGGAGCGGCATGGCTTATCTGGGAGGCGGCTCATAGACATCAACCAAGCCTACAGCCAAGGCTCCTGTCCCTGTAAAACTGAAAGAGCGTATGCGATTTTATAGCGATTATATAGGAGGTCTTGGTTTCAAGGGGTTTCGGGCTAAGGATGGAGTCAAAAAAGGGTTTTGGGCTACATGCCAAATCCATAAGCGGCGAAGACGTGATGCATACTTCTGCTCGTCCACCTAAACCCTAAGCCCCAAACCCAAGAAGGGCGTCAATCACCGCAAGTAAGGCTGATGCCGAAGCGACACTTGAAAGGGTCAGTTGGGGCTGCCCTCCCAGGGTATATATAGTAGCTCATTGGGTATATAGGGTATACAGGGTGTAGGATTCAGGGTTTAGGGTTTAGAGTGTAAGGTCCCCTCTCCCCGGCTTATTGGTTGGGTTCAGCTTCCAGCGTGTAGGTTCCATGGTTTAGGTGGCCCAGCTTTCTGCAACAACCTGGGCGAGCGGAGTCAACCTTCTTGCGTAGGGGAGACCCTCGGAGCTACGCAGCAGCTGGAGAAATTGAACCGGGCAAAACATATTCTTGCTCCTAACCCACGAGCCTTCGAATCAACTTGACGAGGCGCTCGCATGTCCTTTGCTTTGGACTATCATATGTCCTTGCGCTGGACTATCACGGAACACTCCCAAGAGACAGGCACTAGTGACTCCTCGGGTTGAACCCTATTTTGTGCAACATGCCGACGTTTCGTCTCCATAATGAGCTGACAAAATCCCTACAGACACCTGGACGGCCAAAAGTCCTCTGTAAGTACAACCTGCCCAACAAAAGCATCTCTCCCCCTGTAGTGAGGAACGTAAGAGAGAATGCAAACAAACACATTGTTTCGGGTTGGGGGGTGGGGCTGAGTTGGGATGGGTAATATCCCCTGTATAGCCATTAACTTTTTTCGTGCTTCTAACCCCTATAGTCAGCCCCCAGAAGGGGAGCCCCTGAACCTCAAGCCCTAAACCCTCAACACCACACGCTTGGCACAGGTTGTCAGCTTTATGCCAACGGCAAGGGTGCCTGCAACCATCAGTGGGCCGGGTACTTCTATGATGCTCCGCTTTTTTCCAGGGAGTGAAGGGAAAAGATAACGGAAGCTAGTAGAATTTGTTTGGGATCTATAGGATTTACGCTTAGTTGGGAAGGGGAGGTTCGGTTTGGCACTCCCGAAAGAATCCCCCCTAACAACCCCGAAGCATGTCTCCTTTCACTCATTTCCCCGTTCAAACGAACCATTATGAAGTCCATGAAGCTTGCCATGTGCTCGGTCATGCTGCACAACGATGTAAGATCCTTTTAGGCGGCAGTAAGAACAGGGATAATGGAAAGAAGATGGAAGCTATTAGAACGGAGAATCAACTGGGAATTGAAATCGAAACCGACATATACTCGTAGAGTGCAAAAGCGTCCTGCATTTTGTTGTCCCCTGAGGGTCCAAGTGCCCTAGGCAAGGTTTTGGGCACCAAAAACAAATCACGTGCTGGGACCTGAAGCCCCCTTGTATGGGCGTCTGGACCCTTAGGGCTTGGAGTTTAGAAGACCATCCCGCCTTCCTTTCCTAGGTACCCCAGTGGTACCCTTATTCCCTTTTCATTTTTGGGTCTCCTTATTGAAGCTGAATATTTGGAAAAAGGGTACCCTTACTTTCTCTGGGGCTCTAGTTATATAAATAATACCTACATTGGGCCCTAAAACCTATCAATGGTACCTACATGGAGCCTTAGGGTTTCTGTCAAACGACTGAATTAAGCACAGCAGAGGATGGCCTGTGGCTCATTGCTTCCATCTTGCATGTGTCTTAACTGAACAGTGGCTTTTTCGGGGGTTGATCTAGGGTTTATAGGGGTTTAGGGTTTAGGGTGAGAAGGGGTCCCCCTATTTAGGGAAGCTACCAAGCAGATCTCGGGATGCTTTTGGTATCTTTTGGTATTGTTTCAGCCCCTGTAATCAGAAATCTTATTTGTTCGCCTTTTGCGGGGCCTTTGTACATCTAGCGTCTCAAATCCGGAAACCTTTGTGAACCCATTTTTAACGTTGCCTGTATGGGCCATAGTCAAGATTCCGTGTTGAATCCAACAAGTGGATAGGAAACTCTTGCATGCGACCCATATAGAACAGTCCCCGCCACTTCTCTCATGTACAGTATACTCAGATACCGTAACCATTTTATGCAGGATTTTCTAATGTCAGACGCCCAGGTGGCGCAGTTGCATGGCAAACGCCACGGGCCCTTTTCACTGTGGCTCCTTACTCTCCTTGTGAGCGACTTGTGGGAAGACATTGAAACCACAGTCGGGCTTCATAAGAGAGACTCCTACAGGTCCTATAATCTGGGTTGCTGTTAGAGAACTTAAATTGAGTTGCCACAATGGGTATATATAGTAAATAATAGGGTTTCCCCAATGTAGTAGCTTAAATTAAGTTCCTTAACAGCAACCTAGTATAATCCTCTTATGAGCTATTGTCGGTATTGGTCGTATTCAGGCATGCTTAGCAGTGGACATAGACGCCCCTCTTGTAGTTTAGTATAGTCCCTGGTGTAGTCCGTAATAAGGAACCCATGTCCACTGAAGTATGCAAGAAATATTGAAGTGTGTAGCTTTCATGATCTTATACATCTCTATAGGATCTGTTGCACGCAGCGCATGTTCGAAGACCCTCAAACCTGGCATGCAGAGTCTAAGGTCTAGCCAGTTGCTCAAGATAGCTATGTACACACGCGTACATATGTATATCTATATATGAACTATTAAGTTTCCATCGCATGCTCGGCTTGATTTCTCCATGGCAGAGTCTAAGGCCTACCTGGTTGGCCAAAATCGGTCCGTGAGCGACTTGGGCAAAGACTACTCTCGGGAGGCCTTGTACAACCTGTCGCTGCATCAAGATGCTTTGCTTCGATTTGGTGAGTGAGTATAGGATTAGGGGGTGACCTTACAGAAGGATCAGATCGGGTTATTTGGAGTAATATGGGAATTTGGGTTTGAGGGAGATGGACGAGAAAATCGAACATGAAAAAGGAAACTGTGTTTATACCGCTGGGGCGTCTGTTGCATCGGAGAGCCCAATACCGCTTGATTGTAGATCATATTAAGGACCGTAATATGTGATAAAGTCTCCTACGGGTCCACGGACCCAAACGGTAGGGTTTTGCCCAAGTACCAGTCATATTATAGCGTTTAGGCCCTCAAACCCTATTATTTGGGTCCTTGGACCCTTAGGGGTGTGCCCTTAAGTACGAGGATGGGTTGGGCCGTCAACGTAACTCAGGGCGGGGCAAATAATTACCTATATGAGCTACGGACTAAATTCAGGTTGGGGGGACGTATAGGGGACTGTACAGGGTGTCGGGGGGGGACCTGTTAAGGGATATACTACAAATTTAGTCCAGGGCTCATATGATGATTCTACACATATGGTCCCTCAAAAAGACTTCTAATGTTGGCCCTACCCTAGGTTTCAGGATACTATGTAGGCCCCTACATGATCATCCCTCCCAACCCCTATAGGTACATAGTTCGCATGTCACTTTCATGTCAATTTGATTCCATCATTTACATTTCTGAAGCCTCTACACCCGCCATTTTCTTTCCATTTTCTTACCTTAAGATCTGGCATAGCGCAGCAAGCACTCTGGAGTTTTTGTGCCATAAACCCTAAACTCCCTAAATCCCTTAACCCTAAACTCTACCCCTAAACCCTGATCCCTAAACCCTATCCTGACAGGCAAACCTTATGTTCCCAAAATCTGGCCTGGGTTTTGTCCAAGCATCTATCAGCCTGACCCTAAGTGAACCCAAAACCCTGAAATTAGGACAAAATAGGGATTAGCATTTAGGGCCAACCTCAAACCCTAGACTCTTAAGACTACACACTTGTTTCCGCTGCTATCTTACACTCCCCAAACCCTAAATCCCCTTAAATGTACCGTACACCCCTAACCGAACCTCAAAATCGCGCGTGGAAAGGATTTCATGGGCTTGACCGGGAGGGTCCGGCAGTTCAATGGCCATGAGCCTGTCACGACCCCGGCCTCGCACGGAGACCGCGAAGGCATCATCCTCTTACGGCAGGCTGGGTTGAGGTTGTAGGGTTTAGGGTTTAGAGAATTAGGGTTTAGGGTGTAGGGTTTAGGGTTTAGGATGTAGGGCTTACTTAGGGTTTAGGGCTTAGGGTTTAGGGCTTCAAGCTTATTTTGGGGGGCTTTTGGTTGAGGGTTCAGGGTTTAGGATTTTACGGTTTCGTAGGGGTTGGGTGCTGGGTTACCCTGTAATAGTTTGATGATAGTTTTAATCTCTGTATTATGTGTTTGTATGGCCCTCAACATGATCCGATTATAGACTGTCACTCTGTGGGGGCAATACGCAAGGCGTAGGGCTAGGCTTGCTTCAGGGTGTAAAGTTTTCTGTTTAGTTTTCAGGTTTATGGCTAAGGGCTTGGGACTCACAGTTTAAGGCGTATCGTGAAGGCCTTAATGTTCGCGACTTGAGGTAAGGTATGCTATTTAGAGTCAAGGGGTTTCGGCTGAGTGGGGGTGACAGTGTGTTCTTTTATTGCCTAGCGCCTCCATACGCTCCGTTTAAAAAGGGTTGTGCGGTCATTTTTGAAGTTGGAAAAGTTGAAGAATTGAACATATGAGGTTCAGGGTGGGTAATCCTATGGTGCTTCAGACGAAGAACAGATCGTGAAGTTATTTGTGGATCAGTCAGAAGAACATGCTATGGCCTCCCGAATAGATTCAGCTTCAGACGACAGGGCAGGGGCTGAATTCAAAACCGGCAGATGGTCTGTGCATGTATATATTTACATATACATATCAGACAGGACCTTTTGCAATCCACAACCCCTTTGCTGCGGTGTCTTGAAAAGTGCCCTGTGTTTGTCCCATATTCGCAATGGAACTACCCACCTGTGAATCATTTGAGCCCTGTTAGGGTCTAGGGTTTACAGGCCTAAGTGCGATTGGCGGGCCATACCCAGAAGAACGCACCATCCTGATCAACCCTGCTTTGTCGCTAGAATGTCTTGGCTGGCGGCCAAGTGGCCTAGAAAACCTAAGCTACTGTTGAAAGTCCCGGACAAGGTCATGCTCCCAATTCTTAGGCCAAAATCCCCAGACGTTAAGATCTGCAGCGCGCTACTTGAAGTTTGGGGGGTTGGCCTTTCTTGGCTTCGGGCTTACCTTTGCGGACTTCTTTAGGGCTTAGCATCAAGGGTCCCGGCTTCAAGGTTTAAGTGAAGCCCTCGCAGGAACCTTAGATGTCTTTGCAGTAACTACGCGGGTCCCTAGGCAAAAGTACACCTAAATCTGCAGTCTCCGTTATCATGACCCCATAAAAGGGAACTCTAAAGCCTCTCTCTCTCTCTCTCCCCTCTCTCTCCTTATATATGTCTATATACATATCTATGTAACCCCTATAACTGGAAAGTGGCCCCTAATCTTGGGGACTGCCAACAAAGGATAACACTAAGCACTCAATGCCTCTATGTATTCCTGCGTAATCCCTACTTCTACCTTGACACCCTGAATCGTAAACCCCCGAACCCTTGGAGCCTGAATTACTAGTTCGGATGTTACAAGACTCATCGCAAAGCATCTTGGCGTGCATCTCGCCTGGAGTGTCCGCAGGGACTGCTTCCATAAACCCTTAAAGCCCTAACCCCCCACCCCCCTCATTTTGGGCGGCAGGTGACCGGGCCAGCCGAGAATGCCTTCACAGTCCTTGCGCACCGGTCCGCTGAAGGCCTCAACTTTCTGGCAGACATCAGGCTGCTGGGGCACAACTCCTTGTTCTCGCCACGATACCCAGAACCCCCAAAAAAGGGCAAAGAGGGTTTAGGGTTTAGGGCTTAGTGCGTGATTACCAGTACCTAGGGGACTCCAAAGGGGGTCTACGACCCTAATAAAAGGTTGCCTACGGCACCTAAACCCTTAAGAGTACACCCCAACTCAGAATGCGCCTCTGCACTTTTCTTGATGAAAAAACAGCCTCCACGGTCGATCGCACATGTCGAGTCCTTACAGCAGGGGCCATGCTTGTCTTCTC
>CAJNIZ010045116.1:95424-119538 GCA_905231905.1 Symbiodinium pilosum | reverse complement strand
CCCCATGACCCTCCAAGTAGGGCATGAACGGTGCCTGCAGCGCGATGCGCCTGGCGAGAAAAGTAAAGTAAAGTGTGCTATTTTCTTTTCCGCTCCTCTATTTACACCTGAAAGCTCCTTCGTGACTTGCAGGATGGCGCACGACCAGCTGCTGCAAGGACTTACACGTGGTAGTAAGGAATGAAGGAACAAGATTGAGGGACTTTTGAAAGGGTGCAGCGTTTATGTAGGGACTACTAGTGTGAAACTTTGTTCCATGATCTACTAAACACCAACCCTAAACCCTAATCCCTAGTCGACTATAACCCTAATCAAAACCTTAATCCCTAAATTCTAATCCCGTCCCTAAACCCTAATCAAAACCTTAATCCCTAAACCTTAATCCCTAAAGCCTAAACCCTGCAAAGGAGCGAGTGCTGCGGAGGCTGGCACCGACCTAGAGCCGGTCCACAACGTGCCCTGCGTTAGTAAGGGTTATGTTTCGGGTTTAGGGTTTAGGGTTGGGTTATAATGGGATAATGGAAAACTAAAATGGAAACTGCAGGGATTATAGGGGTTATAGGGATTATATAGGGTATAGTATATTGGGGTTGTAATGGGATAATGGAAAATCAAATTGGAACATGCTATGCAGGGTTTAGGATTTAGGGGTTTGGGGTTTAGGGTTTTGGCTTTAGAGATCTTGAACGGGGGATATGGGAGTTTCAGTGTTTTTTTTCCTGATGGGTACTCGATATCCTGTATTATGGTAGGGGCCCAAGAAGGACCATAGTTTTGACACCCCTAAACCCTAAACTCATACGGTTTAGGAAATGCGCACTTCATGGTTCTGCACTCATAAACGCCAAGCCTGAGAACCCTTTTAACTTGGGTTTAGGGTTTAGGGAACCCTACACCCTAAGTTTTTCACAGGGCCCTTATAAACCCCATAACTCACCCTGCTATTCCAACTGCAACTTCCATAAGTTCTAGGCTATTCCCACTAGGTCCTCATTTGTGCCATAATCTAAACTCCTAGTGTATGCCTTAATATAGTCTATAGTCTATAATAGTCCCTATATAATCCCTGTACCCTTTTTCAGGAGCTTAGACTAGGGCTCATTTGGGTTTAGGGCCTTTAGGGTTCCTGTACTCATGCAAGTAGGTACACGTAACCAGACGCAATCCTGCATGGAATCCATTTTCGTAGAATGTAATGGCTGCAGTTCTGGGTGGAGCTCATTTGAGCTGGCTATACCCCCTTGCCCAAAGGAGCAAAGCATCCACTCCCTCCCTAATGAGAACCATTCCTGGAGCCCAGAATTGGATTGTACTGGGAATCTTTATTCGTAGAGGGGGGTGGTTTTGATTGCACAAATTGTATTGCTCAGGCAACAACCCTAAACCCAAGCCCTAAACCCTAAGCCCAGCTGGGATTACTATAGGAGTCCAGTCCTGCACCCCCGGCCCTACTGAGCACCTTTGCCATTCAATTTTGGTAAACCCACAAACCCTGAATCCCGCAATATCCCTAAGTACCCGCCGGACCCCAATATGGACCCCAAAATGCTATAACCCTTAATGTTGTTTCCCATGTGCTTTTCCATTTCATTCTCCACGAGTGGTAACAGCAAAACAAAAACAATCCCATAGCACAAGCTTTATAAACCCTGAACCTCACCCTACCTTGAACCCTAGACCCTATACCTTAAACCCTAAGCTTTAAGCCCTAAATTACATCCTATACCTTAAGCCCTCAAGTTTAAGCCCTAAACCTTGAACCCTAGACCCTATACCTTAAACCCCAAACTTTAAGCCCTAAACCTTGAACCCTAGACCCTATACATTAAATCCCAAACTTCAAGCCCTAAACCTTGAACTCTACACCTTAAACCTCCTAATTCCTAAACCCTAAGCCCTAAACCTTAATTCCTAAACCCTCAGACTTAAAAGCAAGCTCCGGGTTGCCAAGGTGTGCATCGTGCGGGCCATGGCAGCGGTAGAGAGTTCCTTCCAACTCTTGGAGATCGGGGCTGAAAAGGGTTTAGGGCTGAAAAGGGTTTAGGGTTTAAGGGTTTGGGGTTAGGGTTGAGGGTTTAGGTTTTGAGGTTTATGGTTGGTGCTGTAGGGTCTAAGGTTTAACGGTTTACCTGGGATTCAGGGTTTATTTTTGTTGGTTTGGTCTCCCCAAAGTATTATACTCATGGCAACTCCCAGGAAGGGACCCCGACATTTTGCAAACCTCATCCAGGTGGCGGACATTTTGAAATGTGATTAAGATAGATTAGTTTAGGTTAGGGTTTAGTCTTTGTTGTGTAGGGAACCGGTTCAGAAATTGTTATTGGGACCTTCAACGGTTCTTCATCGAAAGGCCCTTGAGGACGGTATCGATGTATTTCATGTACATGCCTTTATATGGTTTTTTTTTTTAATGTCTGGAGTCTAGATGGCAATTTCCAAAAAACAGTGGGACCCCAACATCGACCCTAACATATTACAATCCTTTTTATGGGGACCCCCAATAAGGTATCCCTAATTTGGGAAACCCTAAACCCTATGTAACCCCTCTATCCCCTAGAATCCTCTTCAAAGGTACCCCAAACGTTGGGAACACCTCAAAATGGTTGTTTTCTACGGGCTCCTAAACCGTAAACCCTAAACCCCTAGCTCCTTTAGGCACCCCATCTCAGCTAATAGTCTACATGAAATCCTGAAAGGTGTAATATACGGGTTACCAAGGGGGATACTAGGGCATTTCGACTATGGCTCATCTAAGCCCCAATCTCAATCCACCGAACTCTAAGTCTCAAGTCCTTACTCTTACATCCTAGCACCTAAGCAACCCTAAACCCGAAGCCCTAAGCCCTAAGCCCTAAACAGCACACTAAATCCTTCACAAGCAGGAGAAGGAAGCCTTGGCGGCTGCGCATGGAGGCAATCTGTCAGGGTCAGGACTCTTGCTTTATGGCATTTAGGGTTTAGAGTTTAAGGGTTTAGGGTTTGGGGTTTAGGGTTTCGGAGGCTGCCAGTCCACATCACGAGGTCCTGCATGGTATTGTTGTAGAACGAGGGCGTTGTTGCTGTTAGTGTTTCCGCGAAGAGAACGGTTTTGCACCTTGTTCAGTTTCCACTTACGCCTGGTTTAGCAAGGAAGGACTGGATCCTGAATTATAGTAGTCTCTACGTAATCCCAACTATGTAGTAATTTCCTTTTTTCTTTCTCCTTCCTCCATTCATTCTATCTAGAACTGAGTCTGAGGAGATCAGGGCCCTAAAGCATGATCCCTAAACCCCAAACCCTTAACCTAACACCCTAAATCGTCGGGTGTCTAGGTCAAGCCAATGGTGCAGTGCCGTGAAGGCTGCATCTGGAGCCCTACGCCAGTCTATATAAGAGGTTTGAAAAATGAGGAGTTACCTAGACCCTCCAATGTAGTACCTTTTTGGTAGTCCTAATAAGAGTCCTAACCAACAAACCATACCAAAACCAGAAAGGAACTACATTGGAGAGTCTAGGTACTTTTTGGTAGTCATTGCACTTCATTCATCCCCGGAAGCTTGCAGCTGGGAAGGGACGTGAATGGGTAAGCGAAAATGACACCAGACTTTCCATTTCAACTGTTTGACGGTCACCGTGAAATTGCCAGACTTGCATACAATCCCACAGTATGGCATAATACTGTGCATCGTCTCCTTCCTATTCATGCGTCGTCTGGCGTATGACTGACTGACTGACTGACTGACTGACTGACTGACTGACTGACTGACTCACTGACTCACTGATTGACTGATGGACTCACGAACTGCCTGAGTGACTGACTGACTGACTGACTGACTGAGCTAGTTAAAAAAAATGTGAAGGTTATGAGAAACTAGCGTTCATTGTGATTACCCCTCCGAACATGCAGGCAAGGAGCAGCTCAGAAGCATGATGACGATCAGTACTGGCGGCATCTCCAGGATGAATGAAGCTGCTCGAGCCTTCATGGACTACTATGCGCCTGGCCGCAACTTTAAGACAAAGCTGTCTTTGCTGTCGCTTGCAACACGCATTGAACATGGAAGCCTTACCCCCGACCCAAGCATGTCTGAGCAGAGTTTCTTGGTGCGAGAACACATGAGTAGTATTTTATTTGGGGCTACTATGGTACCCATTATAGAGTTAGATTCTATCCTCCTTTTGGTGTATAGTACTTTATACAAGGAATATTATCTTACTAGCTTCAACCACCAAAAAAAGCTACTCACATGCCAAGCAACAAGGCTGTGGCCGAATGACTTTTTTTTTTTGTCTTTGATTGTCCCAAACCCAGGACAACAAGTCCGCCGTGGTTTGCGAGGACTCCACATGTTTTGCTTTCCGTTTGTTAAGTAAGAGGACTAAGTAGCACTATCGTTAGTCCTACCACTTGCGCTCAACCCAAGGCCCATTGCGGGTGTTTGGGTGGGGGAAGTATACCATCTACAAATACTACTCTCACTTTTGAGGGGCTACACGGGCAATACGGGCTGCCATCTTTGCTTCAGAGAGGCTAGTTTCTAATATCAAAAACCCACACCTCGCTAACATGAAACATTCCCATATATTGAGAATATCAAATATGATATGAGAGGGTGGGGGTTGTCATCTGAGCTAGAGCCACAGTCTAAACTCTTTAAAGAGGGTTATATAGGGGGATACATAGGGGACCATGATGGGGGTTATTAAGGGGCATGCTAGGAGTTTAGACTGTGGCTCATACTAGGAGGAGATTAGCAGAGATGGTGTTGCGAGGATGCCGACCTCTCCGCTGCTGAGTGGCTGCAGCTCATCGAACACATCTCTTCACTGGCCGCTTGCTCATTGATTAGGGTTCAGGGCTTAGAGTTTAGGGTTAGGGACTAGGGTTTAGACTTTGCCCCTGCTCATAAAAGGATGTATGCATTAAGTGTGAATACACTAAATTAAGATAGATGCGCGCCTTTGCTGCAACTTGGGGGTCCTTGTCTGGGCTTAAAGCCCACACGAGCTTACAGTAATATAGGGGCCTAAATGATTACCAATATTATGGTTCCATATTCCTTCTATAGTTCTGGTAGATGATACCTCAAATGGACCTCAACAGGATATTGGTAATTATTTAGGCCCCTAAACCCTATACCTTAGGTGCCTTAGGTGGACCCCCCACCCAGTAATAGTGGCTATAGGGGATAATAGGGATTATATTAGGGTCCTCTTCTATTCCTGTTATAACACTATTACAGGGTGGGGGGGGTTCTCCTAACCGACACCCTAAACCCTAAATATTGGTATTTATTTAGGCCAGGGTTTACCCCCTAAACCTTAAATATTGGTAGCTATTAGGTAGTTTCCCAAAATAAGGGAACCCCAATATAGACCCCAAAATACTAGAATCCTTATTGTTGGGACCCTGAACAAGGTACCTCTAATTTTGGGAAACTCCCATTCAGGCCCTAAATGTTGGTATAGTCCCCCTTAAGTAGATCGAATATGGGGTATATGAGGATCCTATTATAATATACCCAAAGCCATATTCTATCTACTTAAGGGGGACTATAATCATATAGGCCCCTGTAGTAGGCTGCTTTGGGCGAAGATGCGTCTGGTGCCTTCCTACTGCGCGACAGGGCCAGCTACCAGGCACTGGGTAGGGTTTAGGGCTTTTAGTCCCCTTAAGTAGATAGAATATGGCTTTGGGTTTATTGCAATAAGATCCCCATATACCCCGGGTTCTATCTATTTAAGGGGGACTATAGGTTGTAGGGGGAAAACTTGAGTTGTACAAGGTTTGGGGGTTTGGGGCTTCTGGTTTAGGGATTATTCAGGGAAGATTAATGAAGATGGTATAAGGGTTATTTGGCTATCTAGAGGTCAGGCAGGGATCGTAGTAAGGCGATTTGAACCAAATTGGAAATGAACACTGAAAATGACATGGAAAGCGTGGTCTTTACAGTGCACCATAGGCTTTCGGGCCTTGTTGGGAAGAGACCGTAACCAGTTTTTATCCTATAGTCCCGTAAAAAAATATCGCATAGATTACATCACTGCTCCGTAATGTGCCTACCCAAACCAGGCAAAGGTGCATGCAACGGTGAGAGCGATGGAAGCGACACTGCATGATCTGAAGTATGGCTCCGCAAGTCCACCTCTTCCGGCGCCACCAAGTCAGGACCTCTTTGATGAGAGCATCCGGGGCCCTGAAGTAGTAGTTGGTTTTTGGCTTTAGGGCTTAGGGTGTGGGCTTCAAGGTGTAGGGTTTTAGGGTTCAGGAAAAGGTGCACAAAGGTTTTATGCCGCAACATTGGATTTATACAAGGCACCTACAACCCTAAACCGCAAACCAAAACCCTGAACCTGAAACTATTCCCCATGTAAACCGTAAACCCTGGACCGCAACCCTGAACCCTAGACCCTAGAACGTGAACCACAACTCTACAATTCAGCTCTAAGCCTGACGTCAAAACCCCAACGCCTAGTTGTCTTTGATCCAAGGTACCTACGGCTTAGGAGAGTGCCTAGAAGCCTTTGAAGCAGCCGTCGCAGATGCCGATGAGGCAGCTGTCCTTGCTGCTTACCTGTCAAGTGCGTCCCCCCTAATATTAGATACTCCCTATATATTATGATATACCACAATGGGGAGTCTTTGGTATTAGTGGGGTGTGTGGGGGGTTAATATTAGGGGAAGGGATTAATGACTTGAGGGTTTACATATTACGTTTGATTTGTTTGGGGAGGATATCCTTCGACTTTATCATCCTTTCCTTCCGGGCTTCTCTGTGAGAGAGCAGCTATGGTCTCCACGTTTTGCGGTTTGCCCATCATCCTGGGGTACTTTTTTGGGGTCCCCGAATAAGGCTTCTAGTATTTTGTATATTGGGGTCCCTTTTTTTTGAGAAAGTACCATATAGACATTTTCCCAAATAGCCTCTGCGCAATCCTATATGGGACTTCCATGAGCATTCCTTCTCAAATCCCCGCATATCTCTAGGGTCTTTTGATGCATCCTTTCTTTTTTGGAAGCAGCCCTTTTAAGTCTAGATCTGCGCAGCTGAGGCCGCGACTGAAAGCCTTCTTACCCAAGTGTCCAGCATGCAGTCCCATTATGTTCAAACGGCCGCGGGCAGACATCCAAATTGGCCTGGGACGAGGGTTCGCGTGGCAAGCTGGCAGACTGTACCTTGCCCTAGGGCTTCAGCTTTATGAGGATACTGTGCATCATGGAGAGGCTGGAGGTTTTAAACTTTTTGAAAAAGTCCTACAGTCAGCTCACTTACCGGGAAATCAGGGAATATAATCCCTACATTATGATCCACATGTAGTATGTTCCCTTTGTTCCCCACAAAACAACAGTAAGCTAAGGTACTTGCAAAGAAAGTCTACAGGGAATCCTTGCTCTCAACGCAGCTGAGCAGGCCGCAAGGGAGACTTAGACCATGCCGCGACACCGATGAAGTCCTGTGAGCTTGTTGTGGTTTTATAGGAAATAATGAGGGGTTTCTGGGTTACCCCATCATGTGATTCTTATACAATACAGACGGGCGCTTATCAGAAAAGGGAATGTTGGGCAGTGCGGGTAGGTTTTAGACCGTCTCTTCAAGGGTTTCCTTACTGCCCGTTCCCCCTTAGTAGAGGAACCCATGGTGTCTCTTCAGGGCCAGCGACTTGGATGCTACTGTTGCAGAGTTCGAATCGGCACACAACAGTCCCTTGGCGGGACTTTAGTACAACCTCAGCGCCTCATGAACCTTTAGCGAGAATTAAAGAGCAAGCAGGTAGGTGCGTGCACATTGATGAACAACAGCATGTTTCTGTGTGAACGTTCAATATGTATAGAAGGGTACCAAGGCTAATATATACGCATTTGGGAGGTCTAGGTAAAACTCTAGACACTAAACTCCCACTGAAACCCCGCTCATCGCCATGCTCCTAAGGCCTGAGACATGGGGGCGGTGGTCTTACCGGCATCATCAAGGAGTAGCTTAGGACAAAACGGGTCCCCCTGTAAGGACAGGGTGTAGGGTTTGATGGATGAGGGGTTTTAGGGCTGGCGTCCAGGACTTACCCAGAGCTGCCATGTAGTTCATTGTTGGGGTTGTTACGGTTTTTAGGCATTATCCTAAACCTTGAAACTCTACACCCTACAACCTTGAAACCCTAAACCCTAAACATCAGAAGTGACGTGTCGAAGGTTGAAATCATTGGGCCCCAGTGTGGGCCCTTAACCTTGGGATCCTTGTATACCTACTATATACCCTATATGTCCTTAACGGGTCCCTAGAATTCCCCTACAGGCCCAGGGGCCCATATCACAGGCCCATACATCTAGCCTTAGAACGTCGAACCTTCCGCGAATCCAGAAGGAGAGAGAAGATCTCTACCAGCAATGGCAAAAGGTTGATGCTGCCTGGAAGGACTTTTTTTGCGGCCAGTGGTAGGCTTATGGGGATGTAGCCCTTTGAAAAGTTGTTTAGAGCATTTTTGCTGTTCTTGCTGACGCTGTCTTTTCCTCAACTTGGAGGTATGTGCTGCATGTCTAATAAACCTTGAGCCCGAGATCGATAGAAGGACACAATGAATCGACATTAAACGGTCGTGAGCTTGTGAGCGGCTGCCGTTGAGAAGGAGAGGAGAAGCTCAGCCGAGCGAAACAAGCCCCAAAACACGTCTGGAAACATGCCCCCAAAAGATAAACCCCCAAGCAAGACTCTTTTCCTCTTTTGCTGCTAAGTATCCGAAACATACCAGACTTAGAGAGGCGACTTTCAGGGTCCATCCTTTCTTAAGGTAGTATCCCGCAGTCCCCTACAAATACTATCAGAGACAGGCAATGTGGTCCCTTTATAGCTCGTATATTCTTTGGGGCCAAGCAGGACCTGAAACAGCTCGCCGTTTTGGGTGGCAGCAGCCCAGAAGCGATGAAGGTTGGACCAAGACTGCCCTTTGAGGGTTTAGCATTTAAGAGTTTAAGGTTATATAAGGGTTTAGGACCCTAGTTCCTAAACCCTAAAGCCCTGGGGTAAAGATCAGATCCGGCGCTGAGTGATGGGACAGTACGTTTCCGGATATCTAACCAAGCCCGGATACAAAAGGGTTTTCCCGCTTAGACCGAAACATAGAGATCTAGTTCACTTGAAACATTATTTGCCAAAGTAGCATTTTTATGTCAGAAATTCCAACAACTACGTGCCATGGACTGGATGTTCCATGGAATGCTTTTCACTCATTATGGGCTTTGCTTCTTATATAATCCTTACAACTTGATGTGAGCTACGGACTAAATTTAGGTTGGGGGGACCGATAGGGGACTGTATAGGGTTTTGGGGGGCCTATTAAGCGATATACTACAAATTTAGTCCACGGCTCATGTTCAAAAGGCCGGCTAAGTCTATCTCATCAGAGACCACTATGTTGAGAGTTTGGGGCAACCCGTTGCCCTAAATCTCTGACAATACATGAGGGCTTCTGAATCAGGAATGCTTTTTTGGAGGTGCCTACAACAGAGATTGCCGGCATTTTGGGGTCTATACTGAGGCCCCTCAAACTCAAACTAACATATTACATCTCTACATTCCCACTTAAGTAGATAGAATATGGAGTTTATCGGAATCTTATTATGACTTACCCAAAACCGAATTCTATCTACTTAAGTGGGATTATACATGTCCGTGTAATCCAGAAAGAATAGCCTGATCGGGCTAAGAGCCTTTTACTTCAAGGCCAGAGATGTCAAGGCCATGAGAAATCCTACACCTTCCGCAGAGTGCGGAAGGTCATGGGACTTCAGTACGTAATGAGGCTAAAGATGGGGAAGGCTTTGTCAGTCTGTGTTTTTGAAAGCCCTAAACCTTCAACCCTAAACCAAGTCCTCATTGCTCTCCGCTCGCCGAAACAGGCTGCTGATTTGCACTTGGAAGACGAGTTGCATGTCCTAGTGTCCCTTTGCAGTCTGGAGGATGTGGTGACTAGGCTGCCATGTGAAGGTGCCTCAGGGACTTTAGGGTTTTACAGGGGCTCCAGAGGGACTTTACACCTTTTGAGTGGGGTTTAGGGCCTGAAGGGGCTAAAGGTTGGGGGTTCGGCATTCAGTGCGTAGGGTTCTTGGGATTTGGTGTCCACAGGCTTACGGCTGAAGAGTCTACGCTAAACCCCTTAGTCTTTTGGCTTTAGAGTAGGGCTGGGTTTAGGGTTACATTTGAGCTTAAAAGGCTTGTGCGTGGCTTGTATGTGGTGATGCATTTATGCCAGTGGTTTGGTGTGTGTATAGAAATATATAGAGAAGATACCTCAGGAAGACTGGTCAGTTTACACATGGAGTGTGTGCCTGGGCGGGCCCGAGATGCAAATCCTACCTTGTACGGGATTTTGCTGGGTGGCTGTGAAGGAACTGAAATTAAGTTACTATAATCAGCAAGTATGCCCATAATATGATACCTTCAAGGAAGTTCCTTAACAGCAACCCAGTTTGGAAAACGATATGAGGTGAGATTTCCTTATCGGCTGTGTATGGGGGTTATTGTTATATACCCCAATCCTGGAGAGTCAACTGGAAAAGAAAATGGAACATGAAATGGAAACTGGGATAACATAGGAGTTTATAGGGGTTGGGGCTTTCCAAAAATTAGGGGTACCTTGTTGGCGGTCCCCTAAATCAGTCTTCAAGTATTCTGGGGTTTACCTTGGGGCTGCCAGATAGCGTTCTTGAGGGATATAGTGTCTGCATGAATTCGATGTCCGGTTGTGTAGCCCAGGTCTCTCTGTAGTTACCATGCACCAGCTGGCACTCGTGTTTCATAACATGATATAACATGCCTACCCAGCAAAACCCTATCAGCCGCCATGGTCGGCCTTTCCATTTCATGTTCCATGTTCTGTTCCATTTTCTTCTCGGCGATTTGGGTGATGTCCCTGTAATATCCTTTCACCCTAAATCCCTATGCGCTTCACCTTGAACCCTAAACCCAATGGCCACCTTTTACTTGATTTCACCTCCCGAATCCCAAAGGGCCATGTAGCTATATGGTATATACGGGGTCCTCCAAGTAGGCATATGGGAACGACTGTGGGCCCTAAGTATATACCATATACCTACATGGACCCTTTGGGAATAAGGTGCCCCCGGAGAAGGGACCGGGCCCTGTCGTGGCTTGCTTCGCGGTCATCAGCAGCGTCCTGGCGCTTTGCGCATGCTGCGGACCACTTTTGGAGCTTGGGCTACCGTTCGGGTTGAAGCTATGTCGGGGAGAACCCAAGTTATAACCAGGTGATATCCTGTAATCCCTCATATTCAGCTTTGTGGATACGACTATTGTTTCGTAACATGCCGAGGGTTCAGGACTCGAGTTAAGAGCTTAGAGATTGAGATTGGTATGTTTGAACCAGGTTTGAGGGACAGATGGTGGGAGTGTGGCACAAAAAATGTGAATAGTGGTGGTTTAAGGGCCACAACATCTTGGCTCTATGTAGAGGACTGGTGTATAGGGATTACAGGCATACCAGGACTTGTAGAGTCTGCCTGAGGTTTGGCTAAGATTTGGTAGTTTCCCAAAAGGAGGGGACCCCAATATAGACCCCAAAATATTATAATCCTTATTATGGGACCCCTATAAAGGTACACCTAATTTTGGGAACCACCCATTTCTGTTTTAGAGGGAAGCTTTGGTCTTGCTAGGTCCTTGGCTTTGGTTTCTTGATCGGGGTTTCAGGCAGCCGGTGATCTTCCGTTTACAGAAATCTTCAGGTGAGAATTTGCTGGATTTCCGGGGTCAATTTCAACCTGATTCCTGCGGTTCCCTAGTCTCGATACTCTGGCTCCAATTGGATGGTTCTTCAAGATTAGTGGCACTAGGAAAATTTTGACTTTGAGGCGTGATTTCGAGAAATGCTTCCTCGATGCGTAACGCAAGACCTCTTGGCCACCCTAAACCCTAAACCCCTTAGCCCTAAACCCTAGGGACAAGCCAAGGAGTGGACGCGCCAGAGACGAGCAAAGAGAAAGCAGCTGGAGCAAGCCCGGGCGAAGGCAGTTGTTCATTCTGGCTTTTCGGACAACCAGGATAAATCGAAGGATGGGATCACTGGGATTGTCTGAGCTTTCTGAATTAGTATTTATTTCTAAAGCCACCAGTGAATCTGGCCGGGCTTCTTGACGCAGACGTCTGAATTATCACCAACAAAGTCTCTGGTTTGTTCATGATAGGTCATGATGAAACTTTGAGGTGCCCAATCTGCTCAAGTCCTCATGAACCAGACATCTGTGTGCCGATTTTGGCGACATCTTGAGACATCCTGAGGCACTTGTGTTTGAACCTCAGTGTCGCAAATCCGCACAAGCTTCGGAGACTGAGATTACGTCCCAAAGCACGGGGTGTTCCTCCCAATAGTATCTGGTAGTCTTGTCACTAGTCAGGTTGCAGATTTGGGAGCTGCTAAAATGGAGGAGAGGCAACATCTGGAAGTATGCTGCAGCGATGCTTGCAAGTTGCTACATGTACGCTTAGGATTCCTGGTGCTATCAGGTCTAGCGTTCCCAAGGGTGAGCAGGACTCTGCCGGACTTGTATGCAAAGATGTTCATTGGTGCTTACAAGTCTCCAGAAGGGCTAACTCCATCAGCCTATATACCTACTTCCCAACGCGAGGCGGCAAGCCTTTGGGTCGAAGGCTATGAATTAGGTGGACCCCCCACCCAGTAATGGTGACTATTATGGAGAATAAGGATTATATCAGGGTCCTCTTATATTCCTATTCTACCACTATTACAGGGTGGGGGCCGGGGGTCCTCCTAAGCTATGCACATGTTGAGCACGTGTTGGGCCCATGACAGCTGCCAGCTGAAAGAATCCTTGCCTCTCAGCCCTTAACTGCTACAGGGGGCCTCACAGATTACCAATATTATGCCGTATTAGAGTAACAGTACAGTATGTTGTCTTACAATTATAGTATATCATATAGTGCAATATGGTATCATGTTGTGGCCACAGGTTTCATACATCGTCATGCTATAGGGTACTTGAAACAGACCTCAACATCGTGTTTTTAAGGTTGGCACTTCTTCGCCCTATAGGACGCTAAGTCCTTACAGCCTACTTGCATCGTTCACCCCACCTTGCTTTGGGAGCTGCCTGCGCAACTCCGAGGAGATTCAAGGCTCAGGCAAGCTCAGCTTTTCAGAATCACTAGTGGGGCCTGATGTTAGTCGGCAGAATGAGTGCACAGGACCCTCAGTTCTGAGCCATGTGAGCCCGACTCTCCTGGAAATAAAATGGAATTTGAGGCGTTTGGTGCAGTCCAACCAACAGCGGTTACGGCATCCAGATAGGTACGCACGCACGAGATTTTCTTGCCGCCAAAGGATAAGTTTTCAACATGAGTTTTGTATTTTAAAGCGATTTCAATGGGAACCCCAAGGTTTCACTAGGAATACAATCGGAACATAAGTCCCTGTATACTGGTGCTGGTTATTGAACAGCAGTGAATGAGGGCTAGGATCCCTTCAATGGTTGTCCAAATCCCTTAGGTTTCCAGTTTTACTTAGGGAGTACATAGGGTGTTATGTAGGGAGTATACGTGTATGTATATAGGCATCCATAAGGTATATTCCTTTTTGGATAGGATCTGCCTTTAAGGAAGTGTATTCCCAAGGGTTTCAGACATAAAGACCTGAAGAACAACCCCCACTTTGCACTCCTATCTGGGTGGTTTGGAGGCTTTGGTGCTGCATGCCTGGCATTGCTGCAGGCCTTTTTGTACAACAGCTGCCTTCGGCCTCGGCTACCCGCAGCCCTTCAGATTTGCTGTGCAAAAACGCCCAAGACCGGACTTCGCGGTGAAAACTAACCTTGACCTTCACCCTAAACCCTTAACTGCGAAAGCCGAGAAGTGCCGACCAGGCTGCGCAGAAGTTTAAAATAATTCATGTTGCAAGGCGCGAGAGTTTTGGTGCTTTAGTGCTTATAGTTTGCGGCTGGGCTAGGGATGTTGAGGACCGAGAAAAAACAAGTGTGTGTGACTCACATGCAGCTTTTAACCGCCAAATCCCAGAAACTGTTGTTTCCTGTTGTATACACGGTGGTTAAACCAAAGCTCACGCGGGCAGAATACGCCACCACTGTTTGAAGGCATGCGTCCGGGGGTGATGCTGAGATGCATCTGTGGAGGGAGTGTGAAGTGTTTACTGCGTCAGGCCTACGGGTGCGGGTGGCTCAAGTAAGCTTTTTTGGAGGCCTTCTTACGCAGGGAGGTATGAGAAGGAATTGACATGTGAAAAAGCCCCCTCCTCAACTTTTGTGAGCCATGAGTCAAGTGTGGTCTTGTATAATTGGGGTTAATTGGCGCTCGAATTGAGACTATAGCTGCGCATAGCTATCCTAAGTGAAAGCCTTAATAGAATCACTGCAGCGTAAACCCTAAACGCCTAAGCCATACACCCACGAACCACCACGGCACGCGTTGGCGCATTCAAGGGGGCAATGAGGACTATCCTAAACCCTCAACTGGATCAACGTGATCCCTTTAACTTTTTGGGTTTGTGGTTTCCTTGTTTACTTACGGGCTCTAATTAGGGAATAAGGAAAAGTAATGCTTATATAATCCCCATATTCCCTTATTCCCTACTAACCTCCAGTAAGTTTAGGGTTTCATAATATAATTGCAGCACGAATCCATGTCTTTTCTAAGATAATAGGGGGTCAGTCATCTGGGAGTTCCATTTCTACGCCTAGCGCCGGGAACCAGCTTTCCGTTACTTGTCTGGGTGTGTTTGGAAGAACTACTGCGGGGTTCAGTGTCCATTAATTATTGGGGTTCGCATGAGCTATTATAGTCTAAACTCCCAGTATCCCCTTTAACAAGCCCCATAATACTCACCTATATAGTCACGTATACAGCCCATTCTAAGGAGTTTAGACCTCAAAAACCTAACCTATGTAAGCCCCTGTAAGGAGTTCAGACTATAGCTCACGTTACTCAGCCATGCTGCAGCGAAAAGAGTGCAGAAAGCCCTTAAATCATATGAGCCATTGTCTAAACTCCTAGTATCCCCCTTAGTAACCCCTATAGTAGTTCCCAATATAATCCCCTTTTGAACCCCCTTTAAGGAGTTTAGACTATAGCTCATATAAGGGACCCTAGTACCATTTAAGGTATATTCCCTAATCAAGGGGTATTGGGCTCTCTGGAAGAGGAGGCGGCAAGATTACGATCTAGCCACTTGGCATATGGGGCGTTTAGGGTTTCCCAAAATCAGAGGTACCTTTAAAGGGGGTTCTATGGATATACAGGGGTCATAGATTGTTTTTTTGAGGGGCGGTTCTTGAATAAGGATTCCAGTATTTGCGGGTCTATATTGGGATCCCCTATTTTCGGAAACTAACATAATCCAAGTGGCTAGATCTTGAGGCATCATGCCATTGAACCTGGCAAAAAATCTCCGGCGCAGGAAACCCTAAACCCTAAACCCTGGCCAGGGCCGTTGAGGGTTGGACACAGGGGTGTCTCCGGTAGTTTAGTCTAGTCCCTAGCTTGTTCCCTAGGAATAGAAACCCTGGGTACTCAAATTAGGGTCCCATTTTGGTACCCCTAAATATCACGTGCCGTAATGCATTCTATAACAAAAAGGGGCCACCAATTTTGAGAACAACCCATATGGGACATATTGGCAGTAGCTCATATACAACGCATTACCGAGCTTCCTTGGGAAACAGCTTTGCCCTGGTGGCTCCAAGTCTAGGTAAAGAATGCTTACTTTAGGCCCCAAAGTCTATAGATGTAATCTCTTCCAAGTAGGGGGCTTTTTGAAATCTACAAGGGGGCGATTTTTGGGTTGCATGTTAGTTTGGACCTATAACTCGTTGTTTGGAGCGCTAGGGTTGGTGCAGACAGTTGAACTCCTGGAGTATAATTCCTAATTCTCCGGGCTTTGACTTGATGGCAGGCCAAATCCAGCTCCAACCGTCGCACAAGCCAC
Organism: Symbiodinium pilosum; assembly: GCA_905231905.1. Classification (NCBI taxonomy): domain Eukaryota; class Dinophyceae; order Suessiales; family Symbiodiniaceae; genus Symbiodinium; species Symbiodinium pilosum. The sequence goes on along the minus strand of CAJNIZ010045116.1, from coordinate 103,595 downwards.
CCCGAACCGAAAGCCCAAGAAGTTGAAACCTAAACCCTCAGCCGAAAAGAGGCCAAGGCAGCATGTTTGACCTGTTGCCGAACCAAATCCCAACCAAAGATTACAGTTCTAAGCCCTGTAGACGCCCCATGCCCGATCATCTCTATGTGACCTGATCCACCTTACCATAAATAGGGTGACCCCATACTGACATTGATATACTATAATCCGTGTTAGTGGAGCCCCGAAAAGTTACCCCTAATTTTGGGAAACCCCATGCACATCTCCTTTTGGTCCGGCTTGTTAGCTGTTGCCTTCGGAGCCTTACGATAGCAGAACGGAGCCCCGTTCTGGCTTCCCCACCAATAAACAGGGGTTACCCAAGATTTGGGGTACTTTTTGGAGTGTCTTTATAGTAAGGATTAAAGTGTTTTGGGGTTTATAGTGGGGTCCTCCTATTTAGAGAAACTACGAAACCCTTTCGACACCTTTCTGTGGAGTCTTGCACCTTTTTTTTGCGGGAATCCCTTTTCCCCAGGGCTTTCGAGTTGTGCTTTGGAGTGTTGGGTCAGGGGTGTGGGCTTGCATGTCATGCAGGAGCAGGGGTGTCATAGTAGACTCTGACCCAAGCAAACGGGGTGCCGTGCCAGTCCCAGCAAACCAGAACAGTGGTTTCGTGTGACTTTGCAAAATTGCAGTTGTTGAATTTCTTTGTGATGGAATACGCGTGTCGTACTGGGCGTTCTGCACCTTCCATGGTCTGCAACCCTCAAAATCCTGAAAGCCTTAACCCTCATCGCTGGACCCTAAACTAAGACCGAGTAGTTTTTTCTCTGGGCTTAGCATGATCACAACATTGAGTATAATGTATTTTCTTTTGGGCTGATGGTATACGATGATAAAAATGAAATTTCATTTGGTTCAACTCAACCACCTCACCGAAACCCTGAACCCTCAAATGCTGTTCAGTTGGAGATGGGAGCCTTAGCAAGGTTCGAGCAACTGAAATATGCACGGATCCGACAGATGTTGCCAAATGCCGAAGTCATCCCGTAAGGGCTCGGGCTTCGGCTTTGAAAAGCTCCGGTTCCCTGAGCCTCACAGGGTTTAACCCACACCCCTGATTCATGAACACCCTCCCCTGCATAGGGATTATAATAGAGATCCTAATATTCAGGCCCTTAAATGGAGGGGGTTATCAATCATGGGTTTGCAGCAGGGTTTAGGAATTTCAGGGGCATTTCCACCCCTATAAAGCTTACAGGCGTTTACTGTGGTTCCAGTTCGGAGAATGAAGTAGAGACGGTGGATCTGAAAGGACATGTATAGGCATCCAGGTTTTAGGGTTATTCTGGGCCCCTTGAATTACAGGGGTTGTGGGAATATATAGGTTTTAGGATTTACAGTAGGTAGCACAGCATTCTTGGGCTCTGCTCTTCCTGGAGCTTCATTCTCATGGCGTTGGTGAGACGTAGCAGTGAGCTAGCACTCGCCGCGGCCGGGAGAAGTGCTAAAGGCATGTATCTCCTACCCTGACTGGGAATCACAACCCAGGGAGCCCCACATCATCCCATATCCCTTAACTGAGGAACATAGCTTAAGTCATATAGGGGGTCCTAGTACCATTTAGGGTATATTCCTAAATAAAGGGGTATTGGGCTCTCCGGGAAGCTACCTCCTCAATTTTTCTGGTTTCCCCCAAGGTTTAGATCCAGATCAGGTTGAGGGGGGAGACCATCAGAAACAATGCCTAGGCCTTTTGATCGCAAGCGGGTAGCTGGGGAGTGTAGCATAGACATCCCGAGTGAGAGCCTTTGGCTCAGTGTCGTAGTGCATCCCCTGAAGACCCTTAATTGGGTCCACGCCAAGGACGTTGGATTCTGAGGTTCGGACAGGGGATTCAGGAATTCCAGAACGAATGAGGGACCCTAACCCTAATTTTTGAAGCCTGAACCCCTCCACCCTAAACCCTGATCCCTATCTAAACCCTGGACCACGGTTGGGTCCTGTGGGTTACAGGATGGTTGAAAGGAGACCAAATTTCAAAAGCTCGCATCCCTTTCCTGTACTTTCGAATGACGTACCCATGTTTTCGATGTTGGTCTCCTAAACGCACATGATTCAGCTGCAACGGGCTTTGCCTATGAAAGTTGAACCTGAACACTCAAACTCAGATTAATATAGATCGTTTGAGTCCTTTCGACTACTGACAGCGCAAGGCAGCAAGACTTCTTCTTCCCTTTGACCTTTGCAGTCACCAGAAGAAACTGTGGATGGAAGGAATTTTGCACCAAGCAGTATATTGGATAATCCAATTAGTACATATGTTGGGAAGCGAAATTTCCTCCTTCCGCCGTGAGTCTCATGGTCTGGTCGCAACGCAAGCACTACTTGAGCCCGAGCCTACAGTGAATTGCCTGGTTTCGGGTTGGACCCGTAATATTCGTCGTCTTCTCTTTTTAGGGCTCCCTGAAAGGTGATCTAGAGGACCCTGCTGGCAATGTATGGGGTACGGTGGAGAAGCTCCTTCAGTGGTACAAGCTTACCCAGAACCTCTTGAGTAATCCATCGTCCCAGCGGTTCCGAGAAAGCTGGTGATAGGCTTTGTTTCGCAGGCGCGGCCTAGCAACTCCCTGGCCACATGCAAAAATCCATGCGCTTTCAGGGTCAATTGCGTGAGGCTTGGGTAAAAATAAGATGAGGGGGCCGGCATGCCCAGATAGAGGTGAGTGTGAGTTCTAGTGTCAAGGCTTTCAGGTTTGGACATTGACGCAAGTTGAGACAATTCAGACTGAATGTGTCTATGATGTTAGATGCCCGGAAAGTTGCCGGTTCTTTTGAAGAGCATGTGCTCTTCCACGATACCCGGTTCCAAACCGACACCAAAATAGGCAGCAAGAAGAGATGATGGGACTAATTTACCAGCGCCAAGGTTGATGCCAAGCGTGGACTAGTGAAGGGACCACGAAATTTCGCACACTCCATGTTAATCAGGCATCCGGCTTCCTAGGCCAGTTACAGGGCGGCACTGGGGTGGTCCAAGCCCTACGACCCACTACGACCTTTAAAGCCTCAGACCTAAACCTCCAACCATTACATAACCAGACCTACAACCCTGAAACTCTAAAGACCGCAGCCTCAATCAACCCCCAAACCTTGACCAACATCTCCTCTCAGGTAGCCCAGCTAAGTGCAAAAGCTGCGGAGCAGCTGAAGGCGCCCTCTGCTGCTGTTTCCACCAATTTCAAGTGCTTGGGGGTGCATGGACAACTGAGCTGTGATCTAAACTCCTTAAAGGAGGTTATAGAGGCGATTAGATAGGGGACTACTATAGGGCTTAGTATGGGGGATACTAGGAGTTTAGACTATAGCTCAACTGGTGGCTGAAATTCTGATAATTAGGGGGGGTTAGATACGATGTGATGTCAGTGAGATATGGGGCCTCGGGGTTCTCGAAGTTGTCGGTAGTTATAAGCTTTGCATTACTTGCCTGAAGCCGCGTTTGCAGCTTTGTTCTAACAGCATGACTCGTGCTCGCCTATGAAGCCGTGCTCGCGTATGAAGCCCCTGTATGGTTCTTGCTACTGTCATTTTGATGCATGTCAAGATGACTCGGGCGACCACAGCGTTACGACCCCTCCCCATCCTACCATACCCAGACCTTCCATCTATTTGTCCGCCTCTCAGATGTGGAAGCCCCAACCGCTAGGAAAGATGTACAACCAAAGTCCACTTACTTTAGCCCTAACCCTAAGCTAGGATCCAAATAGCCCAATGTAGGTAATATTTGTAGACTTTAGGGCCCAATGTAGGTATTGTTTGTATACTTGGATCCCTAGGGTAAGCCGTAAATCGTGCCCAAGGCAGCGCGCGAGGGCGAGCCTACCGAGGAGGCTTGGATTGCATACCTTCCCAAAGGGTCCATGTAGGTATATGGGATATACTTGGGCCGTAAAGTAGGTATATGGGAACCCCTTTGGGCCCTGAGTATATACCATATACCTACATGGACCCTTTGGGCTTGGTAAGGTCTAAAGTTCCCAAAATCGGGAGGTACTTGTTTCTTTTGGGGGTGCCTATAATCAGGCTTACATCGGGGGGACTTCTACGATGAGGTCCAAGGCTCCTCTTTATAGGCTTCTGTCTGGATTAAAGGAGTTTGTAAGGTTCGGGTTGGTAGGTGCTTTTGGGTTGTGACCCTAAACCCTAATCCTAACCCCTAAGTCCTAAACCCTATAAATCCTAACCCCTAAGTCCTAAATCCTAAACCCTAGAACCATTTTGGGAATATGCAGGGGTAGATGTGTTCTTGAAAACAGGAAGCCTCAGCAATCGGGTAATTCCCCAAACTAAAAATCAACTTTCTTACAGGGGTTGGTCGGGTGCTTGGGAATATGTTATACAAGGATGATATAGGCAGTACATTCCCTACTAAGCACCAGTAAGTTTTGGTACCCCCCCCCCCTCCCCCCCAAATATTAGGTGCCATACTTTAATTTGTAATCAAAAGGGGCCCCAAAATTTGCGACTGACCCAAATGTCATGTGCCTTCTGAGTCATGTTTGCAGTTTACGACAGTATTTGACTTTAGGAACAAGGTCTTTGCAATGCTAGATGCAATGGCATAGGCCTTCATGGTTCCTGCTGATGCGGTATGATCGGTTCATGGGTAGCTTGTATTGGGGTTATGCGCATGGTGAAGACTTGCCTGAGGCACTCTGAACTAAGGATGACGCTCCCACAGTGGTAGCTTTGCGGCTCAGTGGTTGCTGTTAAAGGCACTTAAATTCAGTTACCACAATGGGTATACGGCATATGCATATATATATATATGTATATATAGAGTGAATAATTGGGCTTCCCCAATATAGTAACTTAGATTAAGTTCCTCCAGAGCAACCCCAACACTTTTGTAGACTAGGATGGTCGGCGTGTGCCTTGTGATGTTGCCGCCAGGTGGATGAAGTTGCAGTCGGGACCCAAGATTCCATCATATCTCTGATGGGAAAGCGCGTGAATTTGTGATAGCTCTGTATAGGAGATGGGGGTTTCCCAAAATTAGGGGTACCCTTTTGGGGGTCCTAAAAACAAGGATTACAGTGTTTTGGGGTCTACATTGGGGTCCCCTTATTTAGGGAAACTACCAGATGTTGGGAATACGGCTAGTGGATCGCAGGTACACAATGGGTATTTGCCGATATCAGGCCCCTGTATTGGCAGCCATTCCAGCTTAAAGGACTCTACAGCTGTGGGGCTACGCAGGGCTTTTTTCAATGTCGGCACATACATCCGACACCCTAAACCGTATACTACTTCTGAAGCGCTTATGTCATCCCCTCCCCTGATCACAAACCTGTCACGCCCTAGGAGTAGATGCTCAATATGAGCTATAGTCTGAACTCCTGAGAGGGCGTATATAGGGGGATCACATATTGGGGAGTATTATGGGCTTATTAAGGGTGATACTAGGAGTTTAGACTATAGCTCATATAGTACCGTGGCAAATTGCGAGGGATGTTCGGGTGGGTAGATTTGTAAAAGGGGGCCCGATCACAGCCTTTTTTGGTCGTATTTGCTGCTGCAGGTTTGGCCTGGAACTGTCATTCAACAGGGTCGGGGTCACGTCATGATCTTGTTGAGATCTAGGGGTCAGAGTCTTTGAGTGGTGTTGGGGGGCTATGTGAGGAAGCCCAAGTTATGAACAGGTATTGATAGGTAATACTCTGCTAGCCTCTTCTGGCTTGAAATCGCCCCATCACTCTATTGTAACATGCTTATCTGGGTTTATGTGGTATTGCTCGTTTTATTAGGCTTGCAGTCTAGATTCAGAGTGTCAGAATGCGAGACCAGGACCTGAACAAAGAAAAGGACCCAGAACTTTGTTATCAGCACGAGGCCTCGCAAATGCAGCGCGCAGCTGGAGTCCTCTGTTCTTCTAGCAAAAATTGCTGGTCACGCATTTATATTTTTTGACTCAGCGAACTGCACGACGGTATGTTTGAGCAAGCGGGTGCCCAATGCATTTTTCCGAAAACGGGGGCTGCCTGATAGAAGCATTTGTTTTCCATCGACAGAAGGCAACCCCAGCTTAAAGTCCCTCCAAAATGCTGGTATATGTAAGATCCACATTTTGCTCCTTTTTTCCGAATGGCTGGTGAAAACTGCATTCTGACACGGCCCCCGCGTCCAGCACATTCAAAAAGGGACCATCCTGATCCCTAAGCCTCGTGGGTTTCGTCACCCACGTCCCTGCAAACCTAAACCGTAAATTCTGCTCACCCTGAAGATGTTTTCAGGGTGGTTAAAAGCTGCGTGCATAACAGGAGAGCCCCCGCCCAAACTGGATTGAGGTTTGGGGTTTAGGGTACCATGGAAATGCACAGAAAGATGAAACGGGCGAGCTGGTTTTCAGGGAGGGTAATACGCCTTGCCATTCTCGCCGGGCCCTGAAGACCGTTTGAGGGGCATGCCGATTTTGAAACCCCCACTCATTACGATACTTCTGTAGCACCAAAACGTGCTCCATTAATCGACACATGTGCGAATAAACCTATGTGGACACGTGTGTATCGTGCATGTATGTGTCCTGTGCGTGCATGTTCTATCGAGTGCATGCGGACACTTCTCTTGACACTCGAATACCGTATCCGTCTATTTGGGGGTCCTGCCTCCTCCCAGGGTATCGAACCTCCTTTGCAAAGATAATTGGTTGCATACGTACAGGCATACATGTAGTTATTATGCGTGTATGTATGCATATGTATATATCTATATATCTGTGTATAAAATATAACGTTTGCATATGATAATGCAACTCTTTTCATGGCTGCAGAATTCAGGTAATAAGCAGAGCAATACACAAAGACATACATACCTACCTACCTATGTACGTACGTACCTACGTACATACATACCTACGTACATGCATACATACATACATACGTACGTACATACATCCATAGGTACATACATACCTATATGCATATGTACAGCTACACGCAGGTATCGCGCATACCTATATACACATATGTAGTATACATGTGCCTACACAGGCGCATGAATATCATATTCATGTTCACGGAAGCCTAAGCGGACCCCATTCAGAGGCCTTAGGGAGGTCTTAGGGAGGCCAGTCATGAGTTCCCTCTTCCATGGGAAGGTCTTTAAGGATTCCTACACATGTTTAGGGGTTTGGAGTTTAGGGTTTGTAGGGTTTAGGGTCAAGGATTCCTACACATGTTTTGGGGTTTTGGGTTTGTAGGCTTTTGGGTTCTCGGGTTTAGGGTTTCCTTTTCCAAGGCCATGATCGCCGCAGCTCGAGCTGTTCCAGCCCCGGGTAGAGCAGTCCACGCCGGCTCTGACTAGAATTTGTCGGTGCTTACAGTGATATGGGGCTTTCCGGCTAAGCGTGACGGTCTCCAGTTGAGAGTTCAGGGCGCGTTGAGCGGTCAGGTTCTGGCTTTGGGGGGCTGCACGAAATTCTATGACCTGCGTTTCACTAGGATGTGCTATGATGTGCTCACATGGTGACAGCAGCAATCATTTGGTTTCGGAAGTGTCCATGCGGACATAGGGACATGGTTTTACGGTCTTATGGTTTGATCCCGAAACTCGACCCTCAGCTTGGAGTCTTTCGGGCACCAGTTTAGGGGGACAAGATTAGGGGGACAAAAAATGCCAGCAAGGAAGCCTACCATTATCTTGCTCTCCGCCTCTACCCCTCAATGTGTGCACATCATATACATAATATTAAATCTATACATATATCGTATATATATATATATATTTATATTCAAACATATGTATATACATCTATCATTGGGCCGCATATGTAAGCAATCCGGAGGACAAAATACCGCAGTCATGAAGTCACATATATAGGGGCGTTGATCTATAGTTACAGTGTTATAGGGGTTAGCCCCATAGGGGGCAGGCGCGTTTTATGTAATTAGGGGTTTGGGTAGGGTAGGGGTTCTGCGCCCTAGTGGTTAGGCGCTTAGGGTAGGGGTTCTGCGCCCTAGAGGGCAGGCGTTTTTACTGGAGGGGTGTGGGTAGGGTAGGGGTTAGGCACGGGGGAGATCCACGCCCGTATATATATATATATGTATATATATATACATATTTATATATACATATATATATATATATGACGTCGGCCGCCGTGGAAGCTTCGTCGCTGCTTCATTATTGCC
>CAJNIZ010045116.1:75262-95324 GCA_905231905.1 Symbiodinium pilosum | reverse complement strand
AGAGAAGGAGCGTGCAGGCGTCGCTGATCAGGGCTGTATAGGAGTATATAGGGCTTAAGGTAATTTAGGGGTATATAGGGTTTAAAAGCGTAAGTTTATCCGAGTTTAGCATCATGAAATGGAGACTGGGGGAATATAGGGAGTTAAGGAGCTTTATCTACTATATATACCCATTATGGAAACTTAATTTGAGATCCTCAACAGCAAGTTAGCATATGGGTAATTTCCTCCAATAGGAGGACCCTAATAGACTCCCCAAATTATTACAATCCTTGTCTTAGAGATGCCAAAAAGTATTCCACATTTCGGAAACCCGCATATGGCAGGAGTCGCATTGACAGGGACACTCATTAAGGGCACAGACTGTTGACAGTAGTTGATCTGTTGTTGGCCCTGTTGGGGGCAAGCAGTTTGATCTGTTGTTGGCCCTGTTGGGGGCAAGCAGTTTCAGGAGCTATCATAACAGCAGCCAAGCGATTGCAGCAGTATAGCGTCCGTTACCCTCGCTCCTACAGTACAGTCAATCCCAAGACCTTGATGAGCTCTATGATCATCCATCAGCAATGCTAAAACCCACCTCGTCCATGTTCTCTAGCTCAGCCGATAATCCCCCATATACCCATAGCATCTCCAACCTCCCGGTCGAGCCTCCAACCTAGCAGATCCTGCGTTCTAGGGTTGAGGGATTTGGGATTAGGGTTTAGGAATTTGGGTGTAGGGCTTTGGGATTAGGGTGCAGGGCTTTGGGATTAGGGTTTAGGAACTTGGGTGTAGGGTTTTGGGATTAGGGTCTAGGGCTTTGGGATGAGGGTTTAGGAATGTGGGTTTAGGATTTTGGGATGAGGGTTTAGGGCTTTGGGATTAATTAGGGTTTACAATATTAGGGCTTATAAGGCTTTGAGATTAGGGTTTAGGGTTTTGGGATTAAGGTGTATAATGTTAGGGTTTATAGGGCTTTGGGGTAAGGGTTTGGGATTAGGGTTTATAATGTTAAGGTTTATAGGGCGTTGGGATTAGGGTTTAGGGCTTTGGGATTAGGGTTTATAATATTAGGGTTTATAGGGCTTCGGGTTTAGGGTTTCTAGGGCTTTGGGATGAGGATTTAGGCTTTGTAGTCCTCCCTTCTGGTTTTTTTTCTGGCGGACGCAGCCCGGTCCCTCCAATCTACCCCTGGAATCCCCTTTTTAACCCTCTATGCGTGCTATGTACCCCTATATCCTCCCTTTTAACCTTTTATACCCACATATGAGCGACAGGCAAAATGCTGCACCTCAGCGAGTAGTCTTNNACCGAAGGCCCCAAAATTCAAACAAAAGCACCGCAAACGATGGGGTAACCCAAAACCGAAGGGGCCCATGTCCGAGATAACATTTCAACCTTTGGATTTTGCCGATAGCATGACAAGCCTCTACATAATCCTATAACCTGACCTCTGAGCAGCAACTGCGGAGGACTTTCGGAGATCTGGCCAAGCGATGGACGAGCGCTTCTTCGATATACATACATACATACATACATACATACATACATACCACTTCGTGACTGCGCTGTTTTGTCCTCCGGATTTGCTTACATATGTGGCTGCATGTACGTATGTACATTCGCACATATGCGTATATGTGTATTTACAACTTTGTATATAACGTACATAACGCATATAGTGCACACAATGTAACGCATATAATGCATAGAATGTATATAATGTATATAGTGTCGACTATAATGTATATACTGTATAATGTATACTTCCTTGCTGGTGGTTTTTGTCCCCCTAATCTTGTCCCCCTAAACTGGTGCCCTAGTCTTGAAGGCTACCAACTTGGCACCCAAACCTCACTAGCATCCTGTCGGACTTCCTCCCTCTGAAGTCGTACATGGAAGTTTGTAGAACATGTTTTTTATTTGAGGGGGGGGTGGGTGGGTGAGTTTTGAGATGTCCGCACCTGAAAAAGCCGCAAAAACGTGATGCTCAGCTGAGCTTCCGATCTCTAAGCAAGCCTCATGAACCCCTCTGGCCATTTATGTAATGCCCATGCTACCCAGAGGCTCCTATGTGGAATGGTAAGCTCATTTATAGATATGTATGTGAGCATAATTTAAATTGTCGGTCCCATCATCTGGGAAGAGCTCCAAGGGCTCTGGAGTTTTTTACATCTTTCTGGCATAGTCCCCAGAAGGACTCCTAAAACTCCGCACTGCTTTTTCCTACCTGTGGGATCCCGTAAGGACACTTCTGCTTGAAGAAAACCCATAAACCCCTAAGCTCTAAACTCTAAACCCTAGAGCGCCCAGATAAGCCATCAAACTTTCTAGGGTCGGGCTGGATATAGGTTGAGGTTTCTACCATTTAAGTTCAGCCCAGCCAGGAAAAGAATATGCAACTTCAACCCTAAACCCTTGAACCCTAAACGGTATTCCAATAAGAATCCAGTAAAGCAAATCCTACAGGCAGTGGACCGCCCCAGTGGCGTCTCAACCGGGAACCTGCAGCAGCCTCAATTTCCAAAGTGGATCACGCTTTTTGGAGTTTAGGGTTTTAGGGGATCGAGCAAGATCCACATTGTAGGGATTGTAGGGGGTCCCAGAAGGGGGCGTTAGTTTTTCTGCAGCCTCCCATGGACACGTAGGGTTGGTTTTTTCTGGTCTCTTTCAAGCGGCCCACGATGTAGGTTATGGGCGCGCTTGCTTGATCCTGCTTTGATGAACTCGTATGCTGCCACTTCCGGAGGGGAGGTTGGCCACGTGCTTTTTGGCGATACTGCAAAATTAGGGCACATTTTCTGTCTTGCGGGACATTATTTTCTATGTATCCATGGAATGTTAGTTTACTTGGATTTCCCTAGTAGCCACACAACTTTCCTGGCGCCTGCCCATAAGGAACATCATGCCGGGCAGGCTTGCTTACTCACACCACCTTTGGATCTCAACATCATAATGAAGCTCTGCAAGGCTATGTGCCACTCATGCCGAAGCAACCATGAAATTTCCACAGGTAGCCTCACTTAGGCTGTAGACGGGGCCCGCCTGTGCACATCACGTGAACCTCCTTCCCTCATCATAAAGCCCCGACCTACTAAAAAGGCATATTCCCAATAACGTACCCATACATCTCAGATATTTTTTGTCACTGACGCGTGCGGTGAGGGGTTTTGTTAGTCTTCTTGCTTGGGAGAAGTGACTGAAGGCGGCAACTCAGAACCCAACACCGCAGCACTGTGCTCACGTCTTGTTTCCATGCAGGAGAGAGCAAGCAGAACACGAGAGTTGACGGCGTGAAAGCCCCAAACATCACACCCTTAACCCAGGCTTCTGCTTACCTACCAGTCAGGAGCCTCGAGCCAGCCACCTCTTCCGTTTCATGGCTGAAGGCATTTTCTTTTCAACCTTAACCCCGAAACTCTCCAACCCTGAGCCCAAGGCCCTCAAATCCTTAGCCTGGAGGCCCCTAACACCTTGAAACCCTAAACTCTCCCCGCGGCTTCGTCGTTTTCGCCATGGCCGACGCGCCAGTTGCTCCACATTCGCTTATTGTGCCCCGGACAAAATCCCATGATTCCTCAAGGTGTGCTTTAGCACCAGAATTCATAGAGTTTAGATATGTAGGGTAGTGCGTGGTTCTGTCAACAACATCGTCATCCAGCATCCTATTCTCGAACTTGTTCATCACCAAGTTCTTGTGGAAGGTATTGAAGAGAAGGGAGGGTATTCCACCTAAAGGAGTAGATTGGCAGACAAGGGCGCCTGAGGTTTGAGCAATTGGGATGTCCAGCAGCTACCAGTCTTATACAATTAATTAATAATTATGTACAATTATCTGATACTAAGCCACACAACGAGCAATGCTACAAGGATCCCAAAGCATATGATTAATTTGGGCCTCTACGTCTGTAAATAGTTTGTACCCCCCACCCTAAACCATAAACCCTAAACCTAAAATATGTACCCCCACCCTAAACCATAAACCCTAAACCTAAAACAGGCTCTGAAGCCTGTACATAGGACCTATACATGGAGCCTTCGCATTATTGTATACTGGACCCTTGGGGCCAGGGATGCCGGAGTTGTGGCTTTGAGATTTTGAGTTTTCTTGGCTTAGGGTTTAGGGTTTAGGATTTTGGGATTAGGTCAATCAACTGCTTTACTTGTGCGATCACGACAGCCCCCAGTGGAAGGCTTGTAATTAAACACTAGTGATAACACCGGCGCTGGGACAGTGGCGTGATTGCATGACACCTCCATCTATATATATATATAATTGAATATGTAAATATTAAGCTCCCTGGAGCCCTCTGTCATTTTTGCCTTTAGATATGGGAATTGCCCAAAACTACCCGCAACTCATAATCCTGAAGCTTGATTAGTACCAATCCCACCAAACTCCCCGATATCAGCCCAGGATATTTCAGGGTAAGGGTGTCCTCTTTACGAAGCTCGCAACAACCCGTGCTTTTCTGAAACCAACTCCTACATCATCTTCGGTGGGACCGCGACAGTGCCGAAAAATAATCGCAACGTGTTCCAAGGCTCCCCGGATTTGGAGCGAAAGCCTATAACCTAAACCTACACATCAAACTGGGTAGGCCCCTGGGATATTTAATATTTTCCCTAATGGCTTTAATAAGGGACCCTATATATTAATATTTTTCAAAAGGTTTTAGGGGCCAACCCAGCAAATATTGTTTAAGGTCTTAAACCTGAGCCTACGCTATGGACCCTTACCTGTTTCCTGGGTCCTAACTGCGGGCCCACAGTTTTGGGTGACTAGGGTCTTATAGGGTATATGCTAACTATATAAGGATCCCCAGCATTGAGGGCCAATACTGGGGGCCCATAGTTCCAACCTTGGACTAATTATCGTAATGCCCATTTTCTTCTCCATTCCCTACGTACCCTCAGATAGACCTGTATACGTCTAGCCTAAATCCTAGACCCTAAGCCGTAAACCGTACAACACTTTCGAACATCAAGGGCTCTTAAGTTCCAAACCTTAGACACTGTCAGGTTCAGATCCTTTCCCTGAGCAAGGGATCACTGAGGCCAGGCCCGGGCTACTATAGGGACCGAGTAATTACCACTATTATGAGGTACGTTCACATAGGGACTATATGACTATATAAGGTTAAGGGCTTTGGGCTAAATAGTTACCAATATTATTATGAGGTTATATACGGACTATCTAAGGCTAAGGGTTTAGGGCTATTCAGCCAAAAATAGAATTGTATATTCAAATGGAAAAGAAAATGGGCGATGGCATGGGAACTGGTGTTTTTCTAGTGGTTTATAGGGATAATTGCCAATGTTGTCGTGCTAGACATATTGCGTGCTTACAGTATAGGGTACCGCAAATACACCTCATAATGATTTTGGCAATTTTTAAGGCCCCTGTATTACTCCAGAACGCTCCATTGTTTTGGGGCTTTAAGGAGAGAGTTTAGGGTTTGTACAACATAGGAATTAGGCTTGCACCACTGTGGTAGTCCTGTGATCCTGATTTTAGGGAATGGGGGGAAACAACCCTAAACCCTAAACCCTATCATGGTAGGGTTTGGGTTTTTGGGGTTCAGGATTTACGATCTAGAGCCCTCCCCATGGTTGACGCGGCGTGCAAGGAGGGAGGTGCGCACTTTTTCTCAAGTTTGGGTTTTCAGTGGGTTGGTCTAGCGGCTATAGTGTCAACTTGTCTTTATATGTCCCAGAACAAACAAATCATACTTGTGGAATTCCTGTCGCGTTATCTTTTACCTGAGAGGCCCAACCCAGTACGGTGTAGAGGGCTTACGACCCATTCCCACACACTTGGGGCATACCAACACATACCTGGTGCAGTATATCCCAACTATATCTAGCACAACTTCTAACCCAGTGATAACCATATTCTTGAGCGGTAACCTTCAGACCGGGTTGCGGGGGTACAGCATTAGTGCTTCGGCCTTCAAGGCTCATTCGAAGACGGATTTTCAGTAGACCCTCAGCTTAGAGTGAGTCTCCCACATTCCAGTAAAAGCGTGACTGAAACATCGTTTGGCCTTTGACAGATATGTGTCGTGCGTAGCACGTCTGCCGCAACAAATGCATGCCTACCAAAGATCATTCGCTATGTGTTGCATGGCTTTGGGAAAGTACGAGCTGCATCAAAGTTGAGCAAAATAAAAGCGCACGCGAAGGAATTCATTTTGGGTGCTGCAAAAGGTTTGCCTTGTGACAGGCAGAGATGTTTGGGTCAAAGTGTACTTTGGATCTTTGCACCGCTATTGCTTGGTGGTTTTGAGCTGTCTGGAGGTTTAAAAAGCTAGGAGTCCCATTAGGGGTTGGCTTGATTTGTGCTGCAATATGCTGGAGGGATTCTGATATTCACAAACGGGAAATTTCTTGCTGTCACTGTTAGTATTACGTGCAGATTGCAACTTAAGTTCCCTTGTGAGTAGTATTTTATTTGGGGATACTATGGTACCCAATATAGAGTAAGATTCTATCCTCCTTTTGGGTATAATATGTTATACAAGGAATGTAATCTTACTGGGTTTAACCACAAAAAAAACGCTACTCTTGTGTGCCTTCCGCAGCCTGCCGTCCCAAGGGGTGGCTCACTGGCATTCACGTCCCAAAGTCGGACAGCCAAAGCCAACCCGGAGCCATGCCGAAGCAGCCCAGACATAGGGAGGTCATGGACGTCCTAGCGCGGAAAGGCTGCTGGACTCTTACTGCCGGGGCAACTTAAAGCGACGAAATGGTGGGTTGATATAGGGAATCGTACCAAAAAGGCTTGAAATTGGGAATTGGAATAATTCTGGGGTACCCTGCTATTGGTGTTTCTACAAGGATGCACTATCTAGAGGGAGGTATTGGGCTTGGAGTTTTAGCGGATCTAAAGGGCGCGTGAGGGAGTGAACACAGGTGCCTTTATATAGTATTTCAAATTGGGATTTCTTACGCGGATCGGCTCCCCCACTCACCCTGAAGCGTTGTAATGGAAGGTCTCGGAAGTTTGAATCATGCTCCCAAGCTTAATGATATAATTGAGAGTGACTACTGAGTAGTGACACTTCATCATGTCATTGATCCCAAGCATGTATGAACTGAAGGGCAGCCGTCCGTTACTGGGGTAGGCCCACTCCTCTTGCCCCACCATCCAGACTGCACAGGCTATTATGACGAAATGACCACTACCTTTGAAGACATCAAAGCCAAACGAGACATCGTGGAGAAGGCCGCGTTCTGTTGGCATTGTGGAGGGTCTCCTAACCCCTCTCTTGATAACATAGAAAAACTGGAGCACACGACGCCAACGGTTTCTTCTGTGGAGCCGCACCCTGCCCAAACACCTGAGATACGTACCATGTATCAGCTGGAGACTATATATGTTTCATCGCTCTTCAAGGGTCAGCTTTCTCGACTGAACCCAGGTGCGCTACAAAGACTACTGTCCCTTAAGGGGGCCATATCAGCTTTCATCTTTATTTAGGGTAGTTAGTATCAGGTGTGGGGTTCTTACTTGGCGGCGGCTGCCATAGTTGCCACTCTGCATTCTTTTCACGGAACTTTGACAAGAGCTCCAGGCATGGATTTTGCGAGGCTTCTACATTCCAAGTTTAGGGTAGTAGTCCAGTAGGTAATATTCCATGTTTTTGGGGTCCTCTTGAGACCTTAGGAAACTGTACATGACTTTAGAATCTAGGACTTACGATGACGGCTGTCCAGACTCGGATCCCGCTGCAAAGCTACTCAAAACAATTGGCGTGGCCTGCTGAACACCCAAACTGTGCACTTTCAACTTGCAACTTCAGCGTAGCCCTAAACCCTAAACCCTACAGCCTAAACCCTAAACCCTAAAGCCTGTTAAGATGGATGATAATCAAATCCCTCGGGATCCAAATGGCCCAATATAGGTAATATTTACAGACTTTAGGGCCCAATGTAGGTAATATTTGTGTACATGGATCCCTAGGGAATGGATGGTTAGGAAATGAGTAAGCAGGGTTAAAAGGGGTTAACCATTAAACTAAGTCGCAGCCTATGTATTTCTCCTTAATTTATAAGTCTACAAGAAGTACATATTGGGTACTGTCCCCCCTCACTAACAGTTGGATCATAATTATATTCGGGTTATATATATATATGTATATAGCCCTTAATATGACCCCTAGTATAGACTGTTACTGGGGAGGAGGCAGTACCCAAAGTACATACATCAGGCCTTTAAGGCCTTAGAAAGAGCCTACTTGGTGCAACTTGAAGACCTCCTTAGAGGCTCAGGGCAATTTTAATTGAGTTAGGGTTTATGGTAGGTTTAGGATTTAGGGTTTAGGGGTTTAGGATTTAGGGTTTAGGGGTTTTGGATTTTAGGGTTCAGGATTTAGGGTTTGGGGTTCAGGGTGCAGTTATAGCACGGCTATAAGCATACTCAGGGGACTATACATCTAGACCTCCAAGTACTGAGGAGCTTTCGAACTTTCAAAAGGTGTTGCAGTCCCACCTTCCTTATATGGTTATAGTAGAGGGTACATCAAATAGACTTCAAGATGATGTTGGTGTTCATTTTGGCTTCTACACTAGGGGAATTGAGCAGGAGATCACAGAGCTTCTCGATGAAAAGGAGGAGATCGAGAAGAGAAGCTTGGTGTCTACTGAGGTTTCGCAAAACAGGTGTCCCTTTGGGATACGTAGGATTTATACAGAGATTTAAAAGGTTTAGGGTTTAGTGCCCTAGGGTTTAAGGGGGTTCTTATTCAGGACTATACAGGGACGATTCTGAGGGACTGGCAACAAAGTACGGTAAAATCCCAATCATCTCGAGGCAATGTCCTAGAGCCCCTTGTGGCTCGAATAAAAGGTGTCAGTCTCACTGCGCCTACCTATGGCATCAACTCATCAACCCTAAACCGTAAAACCTAAACCCTAAACCCTATGGGGTTGAAAGCACTAGGGACCGAGGGTTCCCTTCAGTAGGTCTCTTGGTTGCGTGTATATAGTCCCCCTCAGGTAGATAGAATATGGCTTTGAGTATATTATAACAAGATCCCCATAGACCCCATAGTTTATCTAAACAAGGGGGCCGATGTACATTTATAGAGCATATACGCATATGTATTTTTTGGGGCGCATGAGGTCTAGGGCTTAGGATTTGAAAGCTTTGGGTAAACCTTAGGGATCCGTTTTGGTGACAGGTTTCCTAAGATCAGAGTATTTGTGCTTTCAATTTCTAGGTCTAACCCATAAAACTGGAGGTAATTGGGCTTTTGTATTTCTAGGTCTATCCCACTAACTGTAGGTAATTGGGCTTGCAAACAGTTCTTGGGCTTGGGTGTTTTTCACAGCCTGGGGGCACCTGCTAAGCCCACAAGGCATTTCATGGGGTCCCCTACTACCCCCCTCTATACTACCACTCTATAGTACCACCCCCCCTAGGTTCACCCCCTTACATAAGGTTGTTTTAGGATGGTTGGGCTTACTTACGGTTAATTCAGGGAGAACCTGGGGGGCTAGTATAGAGGGAGGTAGCAGACGAACCAATGACCATTGGACTGAACTTAGAAAACCAACCAGCCTGGGGCTCCAAAACCTAAGGGTTCAAGGGTTCAGGGGTTCAAGGGTTTAGGGTTTAGGGCTTATAAGGGGTTTAGGGGTTCAGGGGTTATAGAGTTTAGGGCCTATAGAGTTTAGGGCTTAGGGTTTAGGGTACAGAGTCTGTAATTATTACCTACATTGGGCTATTTGGATCCCCAGGGTAAGGGTTTAGGGGTTTGCAGCCGCGCCGACAAAGCAACATCGAACTTGACCCATCAAAGATGACAGCGGTCTGCAACTGACATCTGGTCGCCGATTTGGGGAGGGGGGGGCAGGTTCAGGGTTTAGGATTTAGGGTTTAGGGTGTATGGAGCTTCTCCGTGAAATAATGAAACCCACACCTGCAACCTCCGACCATGAACCCTAAACACTCAAAAACCTTGCATAAGCAAACTGATAGATAGAGATGTTCCTCATAGTACCAGAGGATAAGGATATCCACCCGAAACCCTACACCCTACTTGGAGGGTCATGGGGACGTAGTAAATGGGTTAATCAGGGGGATAATTTGGGTCACTATATGGATTATAGGGGTTGTTAGCCCACTTACTAAGTCCCCATGACCCTCCAAGTAGACCCTAAGCCCCACACCCTACACCGAAAGCCCTAAACACTAAACCCTAAACCCTACATCCCCAAAACCCTAAACCCATAAAGGCTGAATCCTAAACGCCTACGCCCTAAATCCCTAAACCCTCAACTCCTAAACCCCTAAATCCTAAATCCCTCAACCCCTAAACCTTAAATCCTAAACCCGGAAGCCAGAACAAACGGAAACTCCGAACCTGAAACTTGTGGAGTTCAGGAATGGCCAAGGCGCAATCAGAGTTGGAGGCTGTCGAGGCCTCCAACAAGTCTAGCACCAAGGCGCGCCTGAGGGTTTATGGGTTTAGGGATTTAGGGTCTAGGGGTTAGGGGTTTAGGGATTAAGGGTTTAGGGGTCAAGTGTTTTGTGGTTTAGGGTCTCTGGGTTTAGGTGTTTCACTGGGGTGAGAAAAGAGAATCAACTGGAAAACCAAGATGGGAAATACACCTAAACCTTTTGTACTGCCCCACCCCCCCCGGGAACAGTTGGATAATCATTATACTATGCTAGAAATAGCCCTTAATAGGACCCATAATATAGACTGTTACTGGGTGGGGTGGGGGCAGTACCCAACCTAAACCCTAAATGATTCAAATCGGGTTTAGAGCTCAGCGCTGTGGAATTTTTAGTCGAGATTCCGCAGGTGCTAGGTAGGGCCTGTGTTGAGCATGCATAGGAAGTCTAGACGCCTTTCTCACGATCAATGCAGAAGCCCGATGCTTGGTTTAGGGTTTAGGGCTTACCAGAAATATGGTCCAAGATTCCTTGTATAGCTATCGTAAAGGGTCCGTCAGTCAGTTTGTCACATTATATTATTGGTCATAATTCAAGGTTCTGCATCGCATGACCCCAAAGACACCTGATATAAACCTCTTCTCCATCTCATGTTCCTTTTCATGTCCCATATGTTTCTCCATTATTGGACGCATGTAGGGCCCCGAACCCCCAAGCCCAAACCTTAAATTGCTCCTAAACCCTAAGTTCTTTCATACCCGTATAGACATTCCGGTATCTCCCAGGGCACAGGGTTTAGGGTCGAAGGCTTAGGCCGCAGGGTTTAATTAAGCCCAACGCCGGATGTGAAGCCTGCTTGTTGCAGCAGGGCTAATGGTCCTACTGGTTGGGAGTGTTGAGGGCTATGGGTTCAGGGTTTGGGAGGGCTTAGGTCTCAGGATACTGGGGTAAGGATGGGGCCTCTCATACTGGGGTAGCGATGCGGCCCTACAGCCCCAAGCGATAGATCAGGCCCAGGCCATAAGTAAGTTGCAATAGGGCTACGCATAGGTATATGTCCTATCAATCATGGTCGTGCGGTTTTTTTCTTTAAATTGGCGCCACGCAGTAGAGGTGCGGTAAACCCAAGGCGATGCTCAATCCAGGAAAGGGAGTCCACAGCTAGAAGCCTGAATAGAATAATAGTGCCGTATAATTTATATTGCTACAGTGCGTATTGCCTTTCAAACCCAACTGTAGTCAAACGATGTCAAGATGGCGTTTGATTGATGGATGCTTGGCTAACTACATGATTGCATCCGGTTGGAGGCCAAGCGGAAGAACGATCGAATCCTCCGGCAGCTAGAGGACGGCTCTGCATGGTAAAGCCCTAATGCTAGGGCTTACAAAAAGATGGGGGGGCCATGTTTCAGCAGGCCATTATCATAAGCATGATATTCTTTTGGAACCCCATGTAGAATCCTGAACAATTGCCAGCACTATTCCCTTTTACTCCTTGTATAACTGCACGTTGTATCATATGCCCAACAACCCTTTTGTCTAGCCACTTACGTCTCTACTTTACACCCTGAAGCCAATCGTATTCGGGACTGTAGCCTTATGATTGAGGATTATTGGTGCCCCCCCCCCCCACACACACACACCCTAGGCCCTAGGCAGTTAACACACAATGTTGAAGTTGCTGTTGCGTGTGTTTGGGGCCCATTGCATCGAGTACAAGGCTCTGTGCAGCTTCTGGAATTGGGGGTTTAGGGTTTAGTGAGGCTGGGACTGGGATTGGTTGGAGCTGGAACTCCGGAAACCTAGCTGCTCATAGGTCCATGCAAAAGCTTAGTTGGGTTTTGGCTTCAGGGGTTTGGGGTTTTGGAATTTAGGGGTGTAGGATTTAAAGAGAAAAAGGTAGACCTCAGAAAGTGGCAATCATCTTTATATGCAAGTATGTGGCAGCTAAAGCCCGAACCGTAACCCAATCATGACCCATCAGGTTCCATTGTATTGCTTCTCTAACGGTAGTATGAGGCCCCATCCACATTCAGCAGGCCCCTTCCAAAAGCTACAGTCGCCGTACGAATTTTCTTTCGGCTTTTACAATTAGGGTATAACCTTAGGAGTTAATAAAGACCTTGATTTCATTACGGGTTTAAGGGGGCTACAGAAGCTGGTGAAACTTCTGAAGCCATGTGTGACCGCCATGTGCCGCTTTTTATGTTTGTCTGTGAATCCCTTAAAGAAAGACCTCTGAAGAGGGGCTGTTGTAAGTTGGAGAACGTCAGAGAGACTCCCATTCTAGGAACTCATCCTCTTCGACTGTAAATCCTAAATCCTGTAAATCCTAAAGCCCATAAATCCTAAATCCTATACATCCTAAATCCCATGAATCCTAAATCCCATAACATTATTGGCGTGGGAAGGCTGGAGGCGCCATTGCGCGGCAAGCGCTGCGAAGACTGCAGCTTAGCCGGATGCCGCTGGCGCAGAGAGCCCCATGGCCTTGTGCGATCATATGAGCTAGGGGTTTAGGGTTTAGTCTAAACTCCTTAACGGGCTTTTTTTCGGGGAGTATTATGGGAGACAGGAAGGGGTAAGCAGATTAAGGGTTTAGGGTTTCCTGCTGGTAGGGTTCAGGTGTTCCGGGCTGGCAGGATATTGCTTGTGTAACTGGTGCTCTTGATTCCTCTGGCTATTCATTGTATTGACAGACTTCGCACGTCCGTACCTGGCATCACTAGTTTCTATGAGTACTAGCACGGTAATCCGAAAACAGGATAGGTCCCCCTTAGAGGCCTGCATTGTGTACGGCGTACGATGCGCCAACAAGCCTTCAACACCTATATTCTGGGGTTGCTGTTGCTCAGTTTTCTTTGTGTTTCCATGTTGGTGTCCAGGTCGCCAACGTCCGGCAGGACACGGGGGGAGTGCGGTGGCAAGGTCCAGGATCTTGCGCAACAGCTACTGTCAATCCAAGCTATGCTCCCGTCGAGCCCGACACATTCTCAATTAGCTATCCGTGCATTAAGCTACATGTAATCCCCCCAGGCTATGGCTGCCCGGGACCTCTTTCTCCTTTTCTGCAACCCCTTACTTCTGTAGCTGGCAGAGAGAGAGAGAGAGAGCCATCAGCCCGGAGCCCTACTCAGCCTTACATCCTAAGCCCAAGACATGAAGCTTCTAATCTTAGACTCCTCCTCTGTCCTAAGCAGCAGCCAGAAACCCTAAACCCTAAATCGCAGGATTTTCGCGAGGCGGCGCTTAGCAACGTAACGCCCAGCTCGCCGGTGTCGAGGCAAAGGGTAGCCGTGGACGATTTGCAGCTGAGCGGCAGTCTCAAGACCAAACACCAAAAAGCAAAGAGCTACATATGAAGGAATAACAAGATTTTTATGGGGTTACATAGGACATAGGGTGTAGAGTTCAGGGCTAAGAAGGCGGAATCAAGTGGACAGGAAACAGAAAAGAGATGGAACCTGGGATTGTCTGGGACCCTGACAGGCAAGAGGCTTGGGTTTTTGTCTACCTGCCCAAAACCATAATCCATGTACTCGGCTCCACACCCTAGGTCTACACATAAAAGGAGCCAGAATATCCGGAACAACTTTTCACCTGACTCTGTGCGTTACCCCCGCATGGCTAAGCAACTCAGCCCGGAGCTTTGACAGCGAAGCCAATCCCACACCCCAGGCCAAGCCTTCACCTCCAAAACCTCCCCTTTGACGGTCATTACGGTTATTATTTAGGTGGACCCCCCACCCAGTAATAGTGACTATAAGGGATAGTAGGGATCATATTAGGGTCCTCTTATATTCTTCTTATACCTCTATTACAGGGTGGGGGGTCCTCCTAAGTTATTATCGTAAGAACCCCAAAGCATATCATGGTGACCTTTAGAGTCCCAATCCAAGCAAAGGCAAATGACTTTGCGACAGATACTTGGCGATGCAAGGGTGCCGGGTAGCGATGTTAGGTGCAGGGTCGGATGCTTCAGGCGACATGTTGGCGATGTTCGGACCTCAAGCCAAGCCTGCAAGAGTACCAAAAAGGCCCGAATCTGAGCACTGGCTTATAGACCCAGTGTCCCCTACGCGTCATTCAGCACATACTTTGGTATGGTGTAGAACAAGTACAAGTGCCCAGCAGTCTGCACATTCAGTCCTTGGTGCTTTTCCCTTGCAGGCCATCGCTTTAGGGGTCAGCAAGGGTCAGTTTTGGGTTCAAGGTGATGCCGGGGATTGGGGTTCAGGGTGTGGGGTTGATGGGTTTGAAGCCTGAGAACTGGTAAGCGCAAGCACCCTTAAATCCTTCACTCATCTTATGCCTTTCTAGATTCATACTACCTAAACTCCAAACCTGCACTGTTGTCAAGGCTACTTGCAGCAGTGGTGAGGAAGATAGTATGTGTTGCTTCACAGTAGCTGTACTGGCTTATGACTTGCTCAACGCGATTTCCCGCGGGCGCCTCACTTTGCGTCCTAGAATTAAAGCAAGACGTGATGGTGGTCCAGTCAGGACCGGTGAGGAGGAAGCCGAAATCCGGATACTGGGCTGTGCTATTGGAATTGTTTCCCATTTTCCTCATAACCCTAAACCCTAAACCCGAATGCAGGGGACCTTGGAGGTCAACATCCCAAATACTTGCCCTAGAAAAGTCTGTGAATAAATTGGAGCCTCAGTTTAAAATGGCCAAGGATAGCCTTGCGCCGGTATACGCCGCCTGGACTCAGCGAGCCGCCAGTGATTGTTTCGTGGACGCCTTGGAGTAAAGGCCTAGCTCTATAGTATTGGCCACTAGTGAGTTGCCTAATCTTACTTCGGCTTAGTCTGGACTTAAAGGCTAAACTATACAGGGATTATGTAGGGTTCATATTCTTCTCTTATTTCGTACTAAGAACTTGTAAGTAACGTTGTGTGCCTCAAAACCTTGGAAACCTGGTAAACCCAGTACATGTTCTATATGCAGCCTGATGGATCCTTAGACCCCCCCAAGAAGGTAAAGGCCTGGGTCCATGGTGCCAAGCTAAGACACCCAGTGTTTGGATCAGGGTCTGAATGTGCAGAAGCCAGGTGGGAGGTAGAGGAAGGCTTTTGCAACGGGGTTTGGGGCTTAGCGTTTAAGTTGAAGGTGTACGATTTACGAGTTCAGGGGTTTTGAGTTTTGAGTTTGGGGTCAATGCTATAAGCTTCGTGGACCGAAAACCGTAGCCTTGACCACTTAGCCACTTGGTGTTGCAAATGTAACCGCAAAGACTCGCAAGCGATCCTATTGCAATCCCTGTCAGGTCTTCATGAAAGGCCCTAGGGATCCGCGTAGACAAATGGTAGTTTCCCAAAATAAGGGGACCCCAATATAGACCCCAAATACCATAGTCCTTATTATAGGGACCGCCAAGAAGCGCACCCCTAATTTCAGGAAACCCCCAAATAACAACAACATTGGGCCCTAAAGTCGGTAAATATGACCTACATTGGGCTATTCGGATCCCTAAAGAGGTGAAGGGATGCTTAGAGTAAGCCCATGCCTCGTGAAATTGCTTAGTTCGCGCGACCCAAAAACAGACTGAGGATCCTTTACCTAGCCTTTGTAGCCCCTAAGGGGGACTATAGGGTTTAGGGTTTACCCTAAGCCCTAAATAGTAGTTTCCATTTTCTTTTCCGTTATCCCATGTTATCCCCATATAGCCCGAATATAACCCTAGTAGTCTACCTAGCCCATGTAGCCCATTTACAGCGGCCGTATGTAGGACTTATAGCACCTTCACAGGACCCCATACTGCGCTTCTAACCCATGTATGGGACGCGCCCTACCTAGATCCTTACTGGATTGACCCACAACCAGGACTCCCAGTGTCTGGGCTAATGTAGACGCCTGAAGTTTATAGGGTTTAGGGTTTAGGAAATCATGGCCCACATTATCCCCATCTAGTCCTTGTAGGGCTGTTCTAGTTAAGCAAGCCCCATATGATCCTTAGAGCTAAAGTAGATCATACCCCAAATCACTCTTTTTTTTGAAAAGCTAGCCTCCTACTTTACACCCTACACCGTGCGACTGAGGTTTTCTTCCATGGGGAAAGCTATGTCGCTGGCGATTTAGACACACATGGCTGGATGTGTGAATCGCTGGCTGTCCTATCGCGGGCCGCAGCACCTTGTCGTTGAAGGAAGGCATCCCTACAGGGAGGTTGCCCTGAATTTTTGATTGGTTTATAAGGAATATATACTGGAATTTATGTCGTTATGGGATGTGCAAAGTATGGTTGTGTAGGCAGGTGCCACCACCCTGTACTAGTAACTGTGAACGCAAAAGCAAAGTATAGGCTTTGAGATATTATCAGTCGTAGTGTAGTGTCTCTAAACCGTGAACCCTAAACCCTCTGGAAATGCCGCGATGGCGTGACAATTTTGTATCATTTCTGCAGGGGTGCCGTCGTTGCGTGCGTTGTTGTGTGGTTTGCATGGGATGCTGTCTGAGACTGTATTGACTGAACGGGACTCTGGGAACGCACCATTTCCTTGAAAATGTTTGCTATGATATTGGGCAATGCACAGAATCTTCACCCTAAAGCCCTAGAATCCCATAAGGTCCACATCTTGAAAGGCCTAAACCCAAACCACCCCGGACCGTAGAACTTGAAGACCCAAAGCCTTAGTCCAAACAATTCCTGTAAATCCTATAAAGTCTCAGGCCGAAGTAGCCAACTGCAACCTCCAAAAGGCCATTATTGGGACTTTACTGGGAACCCCAAACAGGGAACCCCAAGAATATAGTAGGAATTTTATAGGAATATACCCACCAGGGTCCTTATATTCCATTATATTCCTACTATAGTCTTGTGGTTCCCTATTTGGGGTTCCCAGTAGAGTCCCTTTAGCCATAGAATCCGAAACCCTCAGCCGTAGCCCCCGACAAGAGCAGTAAACTTCAGTTTTGAGCTTTCAAATTCCAAGCTGAAGGTGCGAAATTGTGCGAGCTGAAGCGGGATTTAGAGTAAGCTTATTTTCGTTGTAGTAGCAGATAGTAGCAGTGTATGAGAGAATTGCAAGCTTGTGTGGTTCAACCACACTAGTAATGAACACCCCACCCCCTGAGAATAGATATTCCTGCTAATATATGATGGTACTATTGTGGCAGGGAGGCATAGTCTCATTTAATTAATCCTAAGCCCTGAGCCCTAAATAACGTCCTAGTTTCTGTTGTCCCTTACATGTCCCTACAATCCATATCACCTTTTATAAGCCTTTGTACTACCAGTTTCCAATTGGGAATTGCTAAGGTAGTGTCAGTCGCCTACCGGCAGCCACCTGAAGTGCGATTTCCAGGGGCCTTCAACGACGCCTTTGGATCAGTCTGTTGGGTTGCGGAAGGCAGCGTCGGGTTTAAGGGCCTTGACACCCTACATAGTAGTACAGGGCCCCGATAGGATGTCATTAATGTATATTAGGGTGAATGTTCAAGTTTAGGGGGGTTGCGAAGTTGGTTTATTACTAACTAGGTGAGGAAATTATTGCCCTAACTTCCACATTCCAAACCCTAAGGCTAGCAGCGCCAGTATCTGGAAGTTTTCAGCTACACTAAACTCTGAACCCTAAACCCTCAAACAAGTGAAGGCTTTGGAATCGAGGCTTCAGTTGAGGGCTTAGGCATTCGCCGGTAGTCCGTTACGCCGCCTTTTCCTCCTTCTTGGGGTACTGAAGCTTTAGGATTTAGGATCTGAGGTGCTGCATACATATGGGCCATAGTCTAAACTCCTTAAAGGGGGGCTATATAGGGGATTATTAAGGGACTACTATAGGGGTTATTAAGGGGGATACTAGGAGTTTAGACCATGGCTCATATCCCAAGGGACAGCCCAAAGGATAGCCATGAAATGCAAGATTGAGGTTTGGAGCTCCGGGCGAGCCTGGCTTAGAGCCTAAACCTAAGGTAGTGTCGGTGGCTTACCGGCCATGGCGGATCCTAACTGCGGTAAGTATTTCCTGCTCTGTGCACATATATATGTATATATATATATATATGTGCACACACACACAAGAGAAATAAACACATCTGCTGGCAGGGCTTGAATCCCAAGCCCTGAATGGGTGTGTGGTAGCGACAGTGGTTGCCTCTGAAATGCCTGCCTTCAAGATCATCTGAAGCCCTGAAGACGAAGCCGCCTAACCTTAAACCCTACCTAGACCTTCCAAGTACCCACAAGAGTAGCCTTTAGCTTCGAAATGATTGGCTTGGTATATATCACCATTAGAGTTGTAATTTTACGTTTGGTCATCATTGCTGTCATCTTTTTTGGCATTCTCTTGTTCGGGGCTAACATGCTTCGGAGGTGTCTAGGTATAGACGATAGGCAAGAACCTTGAGCTCGAAGGAGGCTTGGGCTACTCCCCTCCCTTCCTGGCCCTCGCCGGTGACGCCGCTGGTGGCGGCCTTGCCGCGGCCACTTTAAAAGCAGACTATGCCGGGGGCATGGGATCCAAGGGTTCGAGGTGCAGGAGGTTTGGGATTTCAGGGTCTTGGAGTTTCCGAGGTGCCGCCCAGTTGTTCAAGCGTAGCTTTCATTGGGTGTCACTGTGGAGGACGTGTTTCAGGATCCATGTTTGATGAGCGCTT
Organism: Symbiodinium pilosum; assembly: GCA_905231905.1. Taxonomy (NCBI): domain Eukaryota; class Dinophyceae; order Suessiales; family Symbiodiniaceae; genus Symbiodinium; species Symbiodinium pilosum. Next base: position 76,341 of record CAJNIZ010045116.1, on the reverse strand, counting down.
TGCTTCGAAATGCCGCTACAGCCAGGCCTTTGTTTTCAGGTGCCCTGTCGTGATTCTTATGCCCTTGAACCAGTGCCGTGAACGACGCAAGTGCTGAAGATGGGAGAGCCTTCCACTAAGGGCCCAAGTATCTGGATCGCGTATACTTCTGGCACAGATGGGTCGCTATATAGACGCATTGCGTCCTATGCATTTACTACTTGGGTACTTGGAGTATCTTACCCTAAACCTTAAACCCAAAGTTTGGGCCTGCTTTGTGTGTTCAGAACATTGCCGGATTCCAGCCTTGCCCCGCGGCCAGCACCATTTCAGTGCATAAAACACCTTAAACCTTAAACCCTGATCCCTAAACCTTAATCCTTAAACCCTAATCCTTAAAACCTAAAAATCCCTAATCCCTAAACCCTAAACTTTGTCAAGCCTTGGTGTGGCTGAGGCATGCGCACTGCGTGCGGCGTTGGATGGACCCAGAATAGCACTGCAGGTTGGACATGATCTCAGGGGGGTTTAGGGTTAAGGGATTAGGGTTTAGGGTTTCTGGATCATGGCTTAGGAGCGGACAACCAAATTAAACAAAAAGTTCCAACTGGGAACATGTAGGGGTCAGGCAATGATGATCAGGGGTTCTATAGGTCTGTCATAATAGGGTGTTTAGGTTTAGGTTCGGGGTCTCTTACAGGGTCAGCCTTCGAACAGCATTGTTCTCATGCGGGCAGGTGCTTCTCTATCCGTGGCTAGATGTCAGGCAGCTCGGCAAATAGTTGTGAAGGTTTCTCATGGTTGGGGGTATCCTTGGCGACCCGGGCCCCAAAAGATAGATTCATTATGGTTCATTACATGTAACATAGATACATATATACATATGTATATATACATTTATATACACATTTCATATGGGGTCTATATAGGGACATATAGGGACTAAGGGGGCTTACTGAAGAGTACTACAGGGATCATATCAAGAAACCACCCATCTCGCCAGTTCTTGACGGGTGTACCATGGGTTCCCCTACTACCCCCCTCTATACTACCCTCCCATAGATTTCCCTATAACTAACCTTAATTAAGCCTAATTATCC
>CAJNIZ010045116.1:33099-75162 GCA_905231905.1 Symbiodinium pilosum | reverse complement strand
TCAGCTCGGATTTAGCTCTAATACGACCCCCTTTTTATTATTCCGTTCAGGCCTGATTTAGCTCTAATACGACCCCCTTTATTAATCCGAAGTTGACATTGGGTCTACGGCTTTAGGTTGACACGCTGTTTAATAAAGATATGGCAGCTTTGGTTTCCTGATGTTTCCTGCTTGGGAAAGGTTATTCCAGGCCCTGCATCTAACAGGCCTGAGGCTCCTGTAAAGGGGTCAGGGTTCACACTCCTCAACAACTAACATGTAACTTCTAAAAGGGGCCTGTAAAGCTTATTCAGTTTTTGATAGGGAGAGGGGCTATCCGCGGTTCCATGTTCTTGTGCGGGGGTCTGCGGAATCTTGAGTTGATAATTTCCACAAATAGGTAATTCCCACAAATAGGGAAGCCCCAATATAGACCCCCATCTACTTGATAGTCCCTACTATGGAGATCCCGAAGTGGGGCCCATAATTCTGGGAATTTCCCATTCAGTCGCGCCCAGCCACGAGCTTCAGAATTTCGGCAAAGTATCCTACATTAGACGCTGAGCCCTAAATCCTAAACCCTAAACCTCCAGTCCCGGGCTGCGAGCCAGGAATCATACTGCAGTGGATACTGATACTCAAGATCCTGCGTGACCCGAAATACCTTATACTTCTGGAACTGCGATTCAAGCAAAAAGGGTGATAGTACTATAGTATAGTAAGATTGTGCAGGAATTGCTCAACAGCAGAACTCCTTAGCCGCCCTCCAACCTGTATCAAGGTCCGATTCTTTTGGGTTTCCCGGGTTACATATGGTAATTTTTTGGGGTTTTACTTGGAGGTGCGTGGAAGTTGCAAATGGTTAATCCTACCTAGACCTCCCAGGCACCCATAACTATCTAAATTATAGTCACCATCATTATTCTGTATCTGGGCGGTGTAGGTAAACCCTAAAAGAGCCCTCAGGGGCTACTAGCACCCGTACCCTCCAAGTAGATGGGCCCTCAAGCCTTCATCCAGAAACCTTGTCTTAGGCAAAACCTACTGAGACTAGGTAAGCCCTAGATCCAAGCCCTGAACCCCAGACCATCCTAAACCTTAAACCCCGAAACCCCCAAACCTTAACCCCCAAACCCTCTTAAACCCTAAAACCCGAAACCTTAACCCCACCTACCTGCGTAGACCCTAAACCTTAAACCCTAAACCCTAAACCCTAATCCCCTACACCTTATATAACCCCATTATAGTAGTTTCCATTTTCTTTTCCATTATCCCTATAGAACCCCAATATACTATACCCTTTATAATCCCCAAAATCCCTATAATCCCTGTAGTTTCTGTTTTATTTTCCATTATCCCGAATATAACCCCAATATAACCCCTACTTAAGGTCGATAGTCCCTAAACCCTTAAACCCTAAATCCCCATATTCTACCTACTTGAGGGGGACTGTACTTTGACCTCATCCCAAACCCCACACCCTAAACCCTAAACCTTAAACCCTAAACCCTAAAGAAACATCCCAACCCAAGGCCAACCAGCCAATCGATGCTCAGCTTCGAGGTCGGAGCTGAGGGTTTGGATCCTAGAACTCTTACGCTCTAGGAGGGTTTAGGGTTTAGGGTTTAGAGGTTAAGACGCTCTATAGGGTTTAGGGCAATATAGTAATATAGGGGGAATAGAGTATTATTGGGGTTATATGGGGATAATGAAAAAGAAAATGGAAACTACTATCATAGTATCTTGGGTTTTATAGGGTTATAACTCTCACGCTTTAGGGTTTAGGGTTTAGGGTTTAGAGTTTACAGTTTTATAGGGTTTAGGGCAATATAGTAATATAGGGGGAATATACGGGTTATATAGGTATAATGGAAAAGCAAATGGAAACTACTTAGGGTTTAAGGTTTAGAGGTTGATTTTTAGGGTTTAAGGTCTAGAGTTTAAGTTTTAGGATGTAAGGTTTAGAGGTTGATTTTTAGGGTTGAAGGTTTAGAGGTTAAGTTTTAGGGTTTAGGGTTTAGACTTCAAGTTTTAGGGTTTAAGGTTTAGAGTTTAAGCTTTGGGGTTTAAGGTTTAGAGGTTGATGTTTAGGGTCTAGGGTTTAGAGGTTAATTGTTATGGTTTAAGCTTTAGAGGTTGGTTTTTAGGTGTAGGCTTTAAGCTCTAAGGTTTAAGGTTTGGACGTTAAGTTTTAGGGTTTTAGGTTTAGAGGTTAAGTTTTAGGATTTAAGGTTTAGAGTTATAGGGTTTAATAGACTTGAAGTTTTAGGGTTTAAGGTTTGGAGTTTAAGTTTAGGGTCTAAGGTTTAGAGGTTAAGTTTTAGGGTTTAAGGTCTAGAGTTTGAGTTTTAGGGTTTAAGGTTAGGGGTTGATGTTTAGGGTTTGGAGGTTAAGTTTTAGGGTTGAGAGGTTAAGTTGTAGGGTTTAAGATTTAGAGGTTGATTTTTAGGGTTTAATGTTTAGAGTTAAGTTTTTGGGTTTAAGGCTTAGAGGTTGATGTTTAGGGTTTTAGGTTTAGAGGTTGAGTTTTAGGATTTATGGTTTAGAGGTTGATGTTTAGGGTTCAAGGTTTAGACGTTAAGTTTTAGGGTTTAAGGTTTAGAGCTTAAGTTTTAGGTTTTTTAGGTTTAGAGGTTTAGATTTGGGGGTTTAACGTTTAGAGTCTGAGTTTTAGGGTTTTAAGGTTTAGAGGTTGATGTTGAGGGTTTTAGGTTTAGAGGTTAAGTTTTAGGATTTACGGTTGAGAGGTTGATGTTTAGGGTTCAAGGTTTAGACGTTAAGTTTTAGGATTTAAGGTTTAGAGCTTAAGTTTTAGGGTATAAGGTTTAGAGGTTTAGATTTGAGGGTTTAAGGTTTAGAGTCTGAATTTCAGGGTTTAAGGTTTAGAGGTTAAGTTTTACGATTTACGGTTTAGATGTTGATGTTTAGGGTTTAAAGTTTAGAGTTTAAGTTTTTAGGGCTTAAGGTATGGATTGTAAGTTTTAGGGTTTAAGGTTTAGGGTCTTAGGGTTCAGGGTTCACGGTCTATGGTTTAAGGTTTAGGGTTTAGAGCTTAGGGTTTAGGGTTTGGGGTAGAGACGTAAACATGGACAGGGTTGGTCCCTCTTGTAGTAGTATTGTTCCTACTAATATATTCCTGAATAGGAACCCATGAGCATTATCTATATCGGAAATACTGACTGTAGCTCATAGAGTGTTACATAGGGGAATCGCATGTTAAGCTACAGTTCTGTATTGGGGTTTTGGACCCTAAACCCCCAACCCTAAACCCCTAACCCTAAACCCATAACCCGTAACCTCAAACCCTAAACCCTGAACCCAAAGAAACCCTGAATGTGAAGGTTTACGGCCCAGGAAATGAGATGCATGAAATGATGGAAATGAAAGGGCATGGACATTGGGTTCAAAGGTCTTAAGAGATTGTAGTGCAGGGCCTACATAATAGAAGCAATACAAGGTCCTGGGCTATAGTCTGGTGCGATGATGTAAGGCGTATACGTGCAAATGTAGGTAACTAGTTAGGCTTCTACGCCAGCCTTTCCAAAAGGAGGGTCTAGGCTTTTGCGCAAAGGGTGCTTCAGAGGTAGGGGAGTGAATCCATGATATTCTTACCCGCAACCCTAAACTAGGTTGCTATTAAGGAAATTAAATTGAGGTATCATAGTATGTATACAGTAATTAATACAGTTTCCTCAACGTAGTAACTGAAGATAAGTTCCTTAACAGCAACCCAGTAGATCCTGAACCGTAAGCCCGGTATAGTTCTTCCTTTAAAGAACCGGATTCGCACTCCTTCGGTGGGCAAGTAGGGTGAGGAATCCATGGGCCCATCTGGGGCGCCGCTTCCAGAGTAGTCAGAACTCCAGCTTTGTGTAGGAAGCTTGGCAAGTGTATTAGGGCTCAAAATCCTAAACCCCAAACCCCTAGAGCCTTATCGTCCCCCTTAAGTAGATAGAATATGGCTTGGGTATGTTATAAAAAAAAAGATCCCCATATATCCCATATTCTATCTGCTTAAGGGGAACTATACGTCTTATTTAGGGTTTAAAAGGGGGCCTGGAGAATGAGAGGCATTCCTTTTCAATCCTTGCACGCTGATTACACTATCATCCAGCGCAGAACCTATACTGACACCAAATGCTCATTTCCAGTTACAAAAGGTTATAGAGCCTTCCACATGCTCTCTTTCTGCCTAAGAGATCATATTTCGGTCAGGAGACAAACGACCTCCACCTTATGATGCAAGAGGAGCTTGCCTTTGCCAGCGAGGCTTTGCCAGAAGGGTCGTCGCATTTTGATGGCTTAAGCCCAGAGTGCTCACGCACGCAGTAGCGGTTGCCGCATCCGATTTGAGCCATATTCGGAGCCGCTAAGGGTCCTCTTAATTAGTCGCTGAGTGGACAAAGTTTTTTTGATATCTACATATGTAATAAGGGGTGCACTGTGACGAAAGCACACCCGGTGTTTGGTTGCTGCGGTCACATGCGAGGCTTCGGCGACATGTGCCAACCCCTAGGAACCAGCAAGGTCAAAGGCAAGTCGAGTTCTTTTCCTCTATTGTTGGCATCCGCAAGAAGAAGAATAGCTGTCGTCTCCAATAGCTCATGACCAATATGATGCTAAGTGGGCACATTTTAGCGTGAGGGTTGTCCGGCCAGAGCTACCCCAGACACGTTCCATTCTCACTGACAAAAACACCGGCACCAGTCGAAAGGCTCAAGCTTTTTGAATAGTGTTTGAAAAGTTTGGAACAGAACTTAAATTCTTAGCTAACGGAAGCCCCAGGAGGTTCTTGAAGTGTCTCACATAGTCCGCACTACAAGAGTTTAGTCATTGCGCCCCTTTCGCGGGAGGTAGAGACAGCAGTGGATTCCCTGCACCCGGACCACCACCACCCCTAAATACACCCAGCAAAGTTTGAACAGGCCATACTTAGGCCTCGCTCTGAGCACTTGGTAACCGTAAACCCTAAGCCTGTAGAGTTTAGGGAAAAGGGTTGAAGTTTCAGAGGTATTGAATAAGTCCCCATCCCCAAACATTAGATCCTCAGACCCTAAACGGCGATCGGGATGCTATCTTCAGAGCCTGAATACCTACCAGGGCTATTACTCCTCTTTATTTCTGGCATAACTGTAAGACAATCTGCCCAGTCGCTATTTCAGTTACTTCGGCCCCTACACGGACACGGAGTTTCCAGAAGTTACAGTAGGGGTATGCCCTATAAACCCCCAAATCACCATAATCCTTCTTCAAGGGGCTCCCCCAAAAGGGTCCATGTTCTTGGAACTTCCGAAGACGTCCTCCACTCATAGCATGTCAGCCGGTGAAGGTGTACGGGCCGAAAGTCGACGTCCCAGAGGATGAGGACACTTTGAGATTTGGGGCTTAGGGTTTTAGGGTTTAGTGTTTAGGGTTTTAGGGTTTAGGGTTTTAGGGTTTAGGGGCTAGCGGTTTAGGGGTTGGGGTTTAGGGGTTTAGGGTTTTAGGGTGTAGAGTTTAGGGGTCAGGGTCTAGAGATTTTGGAAGAACGGAGAATCAACGGGTCAAAGGGCACTTGGTTGTATTGATTTGGGCAACCCCAACCCCCCCAAACTATGAACCTGTTATAGTCATATGCCTCTGATCATCTTTGGGTACAGGTAGGGCCCTCTCGTCATGAGTTGGGGTATACGTGGGTTGTTGTGGAACTGAATATCGTCAGGAGCAACATGCGTTGGAGCTATGATGCTCAGTACTAAAGTTATGTAAGTAGGTGGCCTCACCCTGTATGTCCTCCAACAAACTTGCGTGCAACCCGAATCGGCGAAGACTCTCCAGGTGCCCTAAGTACCCGTGCGGAAGGTAAGCTTTGACCTTGGCAGATGAGGAATTACAGCCCAATATAAGCCAAACGTTTGACGGTGGGAAAGTCTTAGATATTGTTCCTGGCCCAGTAAGCCCGCATGAGGTTCCATGCTCTGCTAGCTTAGGACGCTGCATGCCCCATGGACTTATGTGCTGAGATCTTGGCTGCGGGCTACATGTCTCCACGTTTGCGATCTCGAAGTCATACGTTGAAAGCTGAGGCTCTGACGTACTGCTTTCTCGTCTTTTGGAAGCCGCAAAAAGAAGCCGGAAAACATACGGCGGAGATTGAGTGTCGCAGTTTCCAGAAGTAGGCGCGCCCGCCCCCATCACCATCCCAATCTGTTAGAATTCTTATTCGAGCGACCACCTGAAAGGGCGCCCCCCCAACATGACTCCTAAAAGGGGATAATATAGGGATTATATAGGGGACTACTATAGGGTTATGAAGGGGGATGCTAGGAGTTTAGACGGTAGCTCATGTATCGAAGCCTCCATCACTGAATGCCTCGTTTGATGCTTTCATTCCTTCGCCGATCACTTCTATAGTGGATTCAGAAGTTCATCTTGGTGTCCGAATGGAGCAATCAGCATCGAGGGCTGCGCTTGCCCCCTTAAATGCACTCAAGTTGCAGGACCCGAGGAGAAGCACACTGGAAGTTTCTTAAGAAGCCCTACGCAATGCGCGCGAACGCTCCCACAATGTTTTTTGCAATGCCCACATCCCTAGAAGTCGCCAGGGTGCACTAGTTGGAGATTGTTCCTGATAATATGGTAGTTTCCCTAAATAGAGGGAGCGCAATGTAGACCCCAAAATACTACGGTCCTCATTATAGGGACCCCCCAAGAAGGTACCGCTAATTTTGGGAGACTCCATATTTCCCTGCAGATCCCTCAAGTCTTCCTTGCTTCGTCTCAGCATTGCAGACTAAGCAGGACGAGGAGGACGACGACGATGGGCCTAAAGTCTTAGACTGGATGAAGGCACCTTGTCCTTGGACAACACAAGCTGCTCTTGGTCTAGGAGTGGCGTGCCTATGCCCCATAGCCATCCAAGATTTATCAACATAGATTCCTTTCAAGCAACGCCCACGTTGACCGGTACGTGGGAATACGGAGCCCGATCTCTGGGAGCTCGTTTCTGGGTAAAGAGGAGGCAGACCAACCCACGTTACGAGGACATGGGAACCCCGTGAAGTCCCGGAGCCATAAAAAATGCTAAATTCTGAACCGTTAGTAGGGACCTCTGCCAATCCTGTCAGAGAGATTCCATGCTGCAGAAGCATTGAGCAACTGGTATTGCAGTTGCGATTAAATCTAATTATACAAACAACCTTTGATCAGTTATTGCAGGCCAATCGAATTGCAGCACCTCATTTGAGCCAAAGTCCAAACTCCTTAAAGGGGGTTGTATAGGGAATTTTATAGGGGACTTCTACAGGGGCTACTTAAAGGGGACATTAGGAGTTTAGACAATAGCTCATAGATTCCTCCTGCGAACCACGACGCCACTATGAGAGCCTGGAAAATTCAAGGCGAGGGAGGCATCACCGCTTCTGGCAGAGTCTCTGCGACAGATGCCTCGGACTTTTCTGGCATCCTGGACGGCAGCGGCCAATTCAGGGTTACTAGTGTTTAGGGTTTGATTAGGGTTTAGGCTTTAGGGTCCTAGGGTTTAGGAATTTCCAGGAAGCCCCATAGCTCTTAATTAAGGGTTATTTTGGGGTTAGATTGGGATAATGGAAAAGAAAATGGAAACTAGTGTTTAGGGTTTAGGGTTTATACGGGGTTATACTCAGGGTGCCCAATACCCCTCAATTGAGGAGTATAGCTTGAACCATGTAAGGGATCCTAGTACCATTTAGGGTATATTCCTTGATTAAGGGGTATTGGGCTCTCTGGATTTTTGTTGAAATTCTGGGACGCCCTAGACATGGCTTCTGTTGTTCGACGACAGGGTTGTAAAGGTGGAAAAGCGGTCTGTATTCATATAGCGTAAAGACTTGCGTGAAACTACTAGAAGCTCCTCGGCAAGAACCTTGTGTATTTCCGTGAACCTGAACTCTTTCACGACATGGAAGTGGTAAGGTCTTCCGCAACCCTGTACTTTCAAGGCCTATGTTGCTAGCGACCTCAAGCACACAATGGAGTTCTTCGCATGACGACAAATCCAAGACCCTATACCTGAAACCTGCTGAAGCCTAGGTTCTGACTGCATCCTAAAGGGCTCTAAATTGGTTTAGCGTTTAGGGTTTAGGGTTTTCCTTCCGGAGCAGCTACTCCCCAAAAAGCCTACTCCAATGGTTGGGACCCCTGTATTTGAAGCATTAACCCTAATCATCAGGCCTATGGACCCTAAGCCCCCAGCCGTCCAAGGCCTTCAGCCTCAAACGTATCACTAGGGCCTTCAGGGTACTCATTTTTTGAGAAATAGATACTAATTTCTAAGCCCTATGTACCCTTCGGCGCCCGGTTTCCAGTAATACCCAGACACCCCAAAACTCCCTCAAGTAAGGAATGACATTAGATTCCAATTATGATTGGCTACTGGGCTCCTCAGGCACCTCCCCTACTAATTAACAACCCTAAACCCAAACAACCCTTCAACCACCATGGCAGTTTCTGTTTTCTTGTCCAACTCCTCCATTCCCGACCGAGACACCTAAACCCAAAGTGCCTTCATACCCTAAAGCGCTTCAAACCGTAAATTGCATGATAGTTTCCGCTTTTTATCCGCTGCCAACCTATGACCTTATATGCAGGGATACTGATAGGGATCCTCCCCGCGAAGCCGAAGATACGGTTTAGGGTTATCCCTGTACAAGGATTACAGGGACCCTCCTGCTCAAGAAGCAGCAGGTTTAAAATTGTTGGAATGTGGACTCCTAGCAGGAGTATGATATGAATATACCTTGCAGGGTCCACATATCCCTCTTATATTCCTACTATATTCTTGGGGTTTCCGGTTCGGGGTGTCCATCTCAGCCGCTTGAAAAATTTGAAATCAGGCGTATGCCGCTGACGACCTCCTGGCTCCAGACTGCCGCAGTTTCTGGATCAGTTTAGGGTTTAGGGTTTAGAGTTAGGGGGCTTGAAGATTTAGGGTTTGGCGGGCATGAATGGGCACCCCAAAGCAGGTTACTCCAAGAATATAGTAGGAATATAATAGGAACATACCCACCAGACTTACCAGGGTCTTTATATTTTTATGGCTTCATTATTGTTACTTTGAGGTTGGGCTTTGGGGCTTGGGGTTAAGGATTGTTGGTATACCAAAGACGCTGAAAATAGAAAGCAATGATCAACAATGTATCAAATTCTAAGAAGATGTCGATTGCATTTTTCATACTAAAGCCTAATAAGAGATGAATAGTTATCATTCTGAGTATTACCGTCCAAGAAGCAAAACGTGACTTCTCCGCTAACCCCTTATACTAACCGCCTAGGTTCCCCAATAGATTACATGCATTTCAGGACAATTCGGTTTAATAAAGGTTAAGTAAGGACACCCAAGCCCAACAGTCAATCCAAACCCTACAACAAGCCCTGACTTCTATCAGACCCCATATGAGCTATAGTCTAAACTCCTAGTATCCCCCTTAATCTCCCCTATAGTAGTCCCCTATATTACCCCCTATATGATCCCCCGTTAAGGAGTTTAGACTATAGCTCATATACCCCTCATATCCCCCTTCTATGATGAATCCTAGGCCCTAGACCCCTAAACGATGTTTACCCTAAACCTTAAACCCTAAACGATAAACTTTAAGACTTTGAATCTTAAGCCTAAACCCTAAGCCCTAAACTCTAAAATTAAAACACCCTAAATCTTAAACCCTAAACCTTTTTCCCAAAACCCTAAACTTTGAAATTAAAAATCCCAAGCACTGAATCTGAAACCTTAATGAACCAGGTTTCGCGGCGCGGCTCAGGACTGAGGTCGGCGGTGAGGCTTGCATTTTCCCTCAGCGTTGGGATATACAGAGGCTAAGGGTTTATGGGCTTAGGGTTTACGGGTTCAGGCACACTCGGGGATGTAAGGGTATACATGGATATACAGGAATATATACGGGTATACGGGGGTATATAGGTATGTAGGGTTTAGGGGTGTTTTTTCTCAAGCTTTTGTTGACCTTATTGGCATTTTGGGGGCTTGTGGATTCCAAACTGGCCTGACTCTCAAAGGTCGGGTTCTATGGCTTCGGAAATTAGAGAGACATTCGTGTGGCTGGCATTGACGGATGCAAGCCCCATCCACCTAGTGACGCCAATTCAATTTCCAGATGTCTTTGCATTTGTTTAGCAATTGTCTTTCAAGTGCTACACCCCAAACCGCTAAATACCAAGCCCCCTACACCCTAGCCCCCTAAACCTCCAAACCCTACACCTTAAACTTCTTAACTCTATGCAACACCCATGTCACCCTATAGAATCCCGACATAACCCTACATAATCCGCCTAAGATCGTCACACAATGTCATGTAACTTGGGATGCCTATATATAACCCTCAATACCCTTCAACCCGAACCCTAATTGCTAAACCCTAGCCCCTAAATCGCTAAATCCTAAACCCTAATCCCCAAACCGTAAATCCCCAAACCCTCATCCCCAAACCCTTAAGCCCCTAAAATCCCACAGCAGGCGGTGCATGAGCTCGAGCTGCCAGCCCCATTGGGGCCAGGCTTTGCCAAGGCTTTCGGGATTTTACTATATCGGTGTTATATAGGGATAATGGGAATGTTGGGGATTATATTGGGGATTGTAGACGGGTTATATATAGGGCTTAATGATTAATGGAAAACAAAATGGAAACTGCTATTTAGGGTTCAGGGTTCGGGGTTTAGGGGTGTAACTCAGGTTGTGTAAGGTTTATATTGCATTTTATGATGGGTTTTAGGGGGACTAGGTCGGGATGTATGGGGTTTCAGAGGGATTTCAAGGATTTTAACGGGGGTATGTGGGGCGTATAGTGCTTTAGGATTTAGAGGTTTATTTAAGGTTCAGGGGTTGGGCTTCTAGGGTTTGGGGATTACGGATGTAAGGGTTTAGGCGTTGATGCCTAGGGTTTTGGAGGGCATTTGAAAGAAAAAGAGGTTGATGCTTGTACTTCAATATGCGATCAAGGGTCTAGGGATGTCTAGGGTTTCAGGACATGTCTTTTATGCAAAAGGTGGTTCCAAAAAGCATGGGTCTTCTTGAAGGTTTTTGGGTGGTGTTTCGTACATGCAAAGGACAAACTAAGGGTTTGTTCTGGGGCGCCCCTACAGCAAGAAGTTCAACGTTTGGGGTATTTATGGGAACCCTCTTTTGAGAATATCCACCTACGGATGTCGGCTTTGCGTTGTGCGATTAAGCGGCCTGCTTGAAGAACGAAAGCTTGCTTTTGTTTGTGGACTTCGGTCTTTCTGTGTTTAGGTTAAGGGACGCGCGTTGCATGAAATCTTGCACGAGTGCCTCAAACTCGGGTCTCGTGCTTAGGGCGAGGGAGAAATCCTGCAGAAGTCTCAATCGGGAGCTCCTAGTCCTATCCCCTTTAACCCTTTGTGAGGTAAGGTGCTCATCGTGGTCTTGTCCTGTCTATATTATAGGACTCCTCAGCTCATCCCTTGAGCAAGCATGGAACCCCACAGGGACCCCTATTGCAGGGCTGTAGCCTTTATCGGGCTTCGTTTGGGCTCGTACCCCTGGATCCTAAACTGCACGCACCCTAAGGCCTCCCCAACCTCCAATAGGGTTGAGCTAAGAGTTATGTTATGCTGATTTCTGGGTAGTTAGGGTGGGAGTAGCAATAATTATGGGACACTGTGAGGGTAAGCAGTGTGAATACCGCAGCATTCTGGCCCAAGCCAGATTTGAAATTTGAGACCGAACACTCCCGGTATCTTAGACTTACCCTCGTCAGCCGAGAAACCATGGCGGCAGTCTACAGGGCCTCCGGTCAGGAATTACCTGCAACTCTAGTTAGTGCTATAGCTTCGTAGCATCTATCCCCTGATCCCGTAAAACTGTAGGTAGTTGGTGCTACAGGCAGGTATAGAGGATATTTGCGTTTACGGTTTCGGGTTTCGGGCTTCGCAAAAAAGGAGCCCTCGGGTATTATACGGATGACAAAAGAAGAGTGCATCTTTATCTAACAGGTTTCGATGAGGTATTGTTTGAGAACCTCCCATATATATATATACATGGACACGAACAGTGTGTAATATGGGAGCATGAGAATCCTAATCCTTTTGCAAGCATGGTTAGGGCTTTAGAGGGCTCTGTGGTTCCAGCTTGAACCGGATCATACTGACTAGGGGTGCGCAGAGAGCTCGTACGTTGAATGGTTTAGCCTATCTAACAGGTAGGCATGGTAGCATACGGTGGCTTCTTTGGTGTATGGCGACCTTCAACAACTGAAGGATCTTGCTGAAGCCCTACACGCTAAACCCTCAAATCCTGCTTTGCCTGAACTCCACTACGAAGCAAAAACAGCAGAACTCTCGTCTCCAAACCTTCACGGGGAAGATTGGGGAAAGACCCCAGAAAGCTCATACATGCAGTTCCTTTGTTGTCCGTTTTCCATGCGCTGTTTGCGAAAGCTGGTGTCGTGTAGTCCGATGCCACCCAGACCATACAATTTGTACCACAAAAGTTCAAACATATCTTTGGGGTTCGCATTTATGAGAGCCCCCCCTTGCTTTCTACGAGGTCCTTAAGTTGGGCGGCGTGCTTGAAGAGGGACACTTTTTCCTAGCACTGGCACTAACCCCCCCCTGGCTTGAACTCACGCTTTTTGAAGACGTTGTTCTTGTTTGTTTTTTTCATGCCCAGCCAAGGTTTCCATATTCATGACCACCATTGTTTTGGGGAGCGCCATATTCAAGAAGGGCTCAAAGCAGTTGGCTGCTTTCGAGCAGGGAGGCGCAAACTCCAATGCCTCCTTCGGACTCCTTGAGTCAGGTACCTTGGGGCAAAATGCAACCTCGAGGAACATTCCCAAAGTATGAGCCAGTATAATCCCACAGTGTCATATCACGTCTGCATTCCGGAGATCACTAGCTTTACAAATGGCCCCAAGCTAGCCTTGCTTCAGGCTTTTGAATTACCCCCTGCGCCCAAAACAGCCGTCATGAAGACCTCCCTCTGTTTTTTTGAGCGTGGGTTATATATTGTCCATGCTGCAACCTTACGCCCTTGGGGGTTTGGGGCTAGCCGGGGGTGCCAGAATTTGAGAAAAAGAACAGGTGAAGCATGTTCACGAACAACGTTAACAGTTCTACGGATGATGCCTACTAATTGGGGGGCCAGGACTTACAAAACTAAACCCTAAACCCTAACCCTAAACCCTAAACTGTACACAACTGGGATGAAAGGCACAGCTGCGACCCCTGCTACCCCAGCCCTGTTGGCTGCAGAGCCGGTGAAGCTTGGGGCAAATTGAGACCAAAGGCATACGGTTTAGGGTTTAGGGTCATACCTGTAACCCCCATTACCTACAGTTGAATGGGTATACCTGCCATTTGGAGGGTAGTTCCTTCTAAGCTGTAGGTACAGGCAGGGTTAAAAATGGACGAGAATTCCAGTATTTGGCGCGCACGTGGATTGTTCAACACTCTTGAAATCCTCGTTGTAGAACTTGAAAAGGTAATCCCTATTATCAGTCACGTTCTACTCGGAGTAACATGCAGCCTGGTGTCCCTTGTGATCATCCTCATTTTTCCCCGGGCACAGACGTGAGCCAGGTGTTCCAAAGCATTGCGCCATTGTACGAATGTTCCATTAGAAGGCCCCCCCGATTTTGCAAGCTGCAGCTAGGAATTCGCAGGCGGGCAGTTTCTTTCTCTGACGCCACCTCCAAAATGCCCATCAAATGTTTCCACCTGGACCCTTGGGTTGTACCACGGCTGTTGGATCCTTTTGTCGCCACTGTACAGTAGAGCATTCCTGGAAGGAATATGACAGAGACCACCATGTAACTGGACGACCCTAAACGCTGCTGAACGCTAGGAAGTGGCTACATATTCCCAAAGCCGGGACTTCCTTTCTGAATGTCGTCATCCACCTGCCAGGCTTGAAAGGGGTTCGTCTCAAACATTCGGGTCCCGGCTGTCGTCAACATTGTCATGCATACTTCATCACGACTAGTCTTTCATGCCTTTGTATTCCTGTGTGAACATGGTATAACATACACCAAAACTGAATTCTCATCATTTAGGTACAGGGCTTAGGGTGGTTTAGGAGTAAACTTTGTATGTTGGAGTAGGTTTTGGTGCTAGAAATCGAACATGAAGACAGCCCAGTGGCTCAGAGTTTTTGTCTAGAGTTTGGTTTAGGGATGCCTTCATATAGTGCATAGTAAGGGTCCTTACTGGCCCTGTACATGCCTAGGTCCCTAGGGGTTCCCTTTTTGGAGAAATACCTAAAATACATACAAATATGTATATATATATATATGAGCCCTAGTCTAAACTCCTAGTATCCCCCTTAATAAGCCCAATAGTAGTCCCCTATATTATCCCCTATATAACCCCTTTTAAGGAGTTTAGACCACAGCTCATATATACAAATATATATATACACATATATGATGTGGATTACGTAGGGGTATTTACACTCACTCACTCCAACCTCAGTCTGAAACATCAGTAAGTCTGGGGTTGAAGTTGTCATGGGAGCCCAAACATGTAGCTGTTAAGGGTTTAGGGCTGGGTTTAGGGTTTAGGGTTTAGTAGGAACATAATAGGAATATAGTCCCCCTTAAGTAGATAGAATATGGGGTATATAAGGATTTTATCTTAATATCTACTTAAGGGAGACTATATACTGACCAGGGTCCTTCTATTCCTACCATCTTCCTACTATATTGTTTGGGTTCCCTGTTTTGGCATCACAATTTTAGTCCTTTTTTTGGAAGTGCGGAAAAACAGAGAGGATGGGCCTGAACAAACCTGGGTTGCTGTTAAGGAGCTTAATTAAGTTACCATAGTTGGGTATATGGTGAAAAATAGGGGTTCCTTAAAGTAACATAAACAAAGTTCCTAACAGCAACCCAGTAAAACCTGGGGTAAGAAAAGTCCATGGTCCGTAGCCCACTTTTTCATGACAAGTCAAAGGATGCAATTTCTGACGCAAGAACGGGCCCTCTATGTTTGGGTTTCAGTTCAGGGTCTAGGGCCCCTTGAGTTGGAAAATCCGGAATATGATTGCTTTAGGCTTTAGGGATTAGGGTCGGCTATCAGCATCACATGCCCGAATAGTCGCGAGGCCGTTGCAGAAAACGCGTCCCAGGGCCTGCCTGAGCGTAAGAGGAGTCCTCCTGATAAGTAGAATCCCCAAAGTGACCTATGTACCACTTTTAAGATGTCCCCGCCCTCTCCTTGCAGGAGGGGCAAAGGCCAAAACATCTAGCTCCCACCCTTCCCCTCTAGATAGTACATCCCAATGAAAGCTTGACATGAGAGTTTCTCAACGTGATGGGGGGGGACTCTGTGCATTCAAAGGCCCTAAACCGTTAAACCCGGATCTGTAAACCACTGGCCCTATACATCCTTAACCGTAACCCCAACCCTAAGGGTCCAAGGACCCAAATGATAGGATTTTACTATACTATTAATGGTATTTGGGCCCTAAAACCCTATTATTTGGGTCCTTGGACCCTTAGCCCCAAGAACAGCCTAAAGCTCAAAGTCGACTGAAGATTGCCAAGCTGCGACCGAACATGTCCAGGTGAGAGTTTCCCCCAAATTGAGGGTACCTTCTTGGGGGGTCCCCATAATAAGGATTATATAATAGTTTTGGGTCTATATTGGGGTCCCCCTATTTGGGGAGAATTACCAGGTCTATGCCCAAAGGTGAACAGCAGCTTCGTGGCAGCTTGTCTCTTTCCAGCTATGTGGCACAACCCTTCACTTACCCTAAACCCTAAACCCAAACCCCTAAACCCTCTTCACTTAACAGTTTCTTTTCGTAAGAAGTTTCTGGGTACACATAGGGTTTGGGACTCACGGAGTGGAGGTTGAGGCCATTAAGTTCTAAACCCTATAGACCCTATATACACATTATGGTGACTTAGCTTAAGTTCTTTAACAGCAACCCAGGTCTGTACTGTTAGTTCTGGCATCTGTGTGGCCCAACTTGCCGGCCCAGCTTTTCATGACGGTTTTCAGGAGTAAATTACCCAGAGAGCCCAATACCCCTTAATTGAGGAATATTCCCTAAATGATACTAGGATCCGCTATATGATTAAAGCTGTATTCGTTAATTATGGGGTATTGGGCTCCCTGGGTAGGACCTGATTGTTTGGAGTTGGTCCTATCGTTCCAGTTATAAGCATTTGCATGTGAACTTTGCGCTCATTGCCCAGCAGTTTTTCTTGGGAAGGATCCATCGCTTTGAGGCCTTTCAGGTGGATTTTACTAGTTTACAGGGTGTTTGCGCTACTCCCAGACCCCTGCGGATGTCAAACTACATCGCCTATATCAGCCCATAATGTCCTCTATGAGGTACGGGTTTTGGTATTTGTGGGTTTCTTAGCACAATGTGTACCTCAAAGTGGCATACTCCTTGTGAGAGAAACTTCCAAAAAGGGATCGCCAATTTTGGGGGAGACAATCACCCGTAGGATTTCATTGGCGTACAGAGTTTCCGGATTGCTCTCTTTTATTCGCGCGGTGCTAGGTGACTTGTGTATAAGGTACCAAGAAGCATGATGAAAGGATGCCGTTTTCATGGGTTCGGCTATCGTACTACCCTTCTGGTTCTCCCCTGAGTTGCCATATTAGCCTAATGATCCCTCAATCGCCCCAGTAAAGAGAAAGCGCAGGGGGTGAGTATAGGAGGGCTGGTAGCGGAAGCGGAAGAGGTTGAGGCATGCATAATTGATGTAACAGTTCATCAATGACTTAGTATAAGTACCTGAGTTTGACAGGGTTCCCCCTCAATCTTGAACCCCAAACCTCCCAGCTTCAGGCAGGGAGGGATGGGCTTGCGGGCAACTCATAAATCCTTCTCTCGAGCTTTGGGGCTAAGAGTTAGGGGCTGAAAGGTTTAGGATTCAGGGCTGAGGATTTGAGGTTTAGGGCTTAAGGTTTGGTAGGATAGATCATGTCTTCTCATCGTCTCCATCACTCCCATTAATGCTTTACCGCGCAATCCCTGGAACACTCCTCTCCCAAACTCCTATAGGGTTGCATCAAGGGCCTAAGGTTAAGTTTAGGGTTGGGGCTTAGGGTTTGGGATCCTACAACCCAGAATTCCTGGTTTGCAGATCTCCGGCTCTGCGCCTGTACAGCTTCAACTCTACACCTGGTTTTGGGGTTTTCGTGAGTCGGGGACCATATAGATCCAAACCTGTACAGATATATGCTTTAAACAATCTCTGTTATAGCGACTCCACAACATGGAACCGCATTTTTTCGCACGCCCCTCTTCATTCTTTCCTAGCAGACAGCCAAGGTGGATAGAGAGCACCTGGGACAGTTCTTTGAAACCGGATGAATGTCATGGAAGGTTTTGCTCCTTTTTTGTGTAGTATGTCCCATGAAAGACTCTGATGACCACTTTAGTGCCCTCCTCTACCTCTTACAGAAGCTCCTCTGATGTGAATGCAGGCCATTGGAAACTCCCCTCTGGAAATGGCCCCCATGTGCTCAAGCAAGCCCAGCTGCTGATAGGTCTGATAGGTTCCCCGTGCCAGGACAGTAAGCCTCCCTCAACACAAGCCTCCCTCAACCCTGGGGCATTATTGTACTGGTGGGGGGCCGGCATTACCAGTGGTGTTCATGCCGTATCTTCCGTCTGTGTCTTCGCTCCGACGTATTCCTCGCTGTTAAATGGAAGATTACGGCACCCTACAGCCCCAAACGTTGAATAGGCTGAGAAACTCCTTGCGCGCTAGTAGCAGGTCGACCAGGGTCCAAGCTCAAAAAGTGTTCCAGCCGGAGAAATTCAAGGAAAGTGTTTTACCATGGTTCCCTTAAGTAGATAGAATATGGGGTATATGGGAATCTTGCTGTAATATACCCAAAGCCATATTTTATCTACTTAAGGGGGACTCTATACAAAGGCAACTCTGGGAGTTATGTGGTCTTTTCCCCTAAATGTTAAACCCTCGCAGTGGGAGAAGGCCTACATAAGGTCCCTTAATCCTTATCCCAGGCTCCAAACCCTACGCCCTACTCAGGGTGAAGAGTTAATCCCTGAGCCGTACACCTACATCCGTGCTAACCCAAAAATCTTCAATACCTGGCCAGGAAATGGGTTTTTGGAATCAGTGCACCGACCTCTGCGACACCAGCAAATTTTATTGCAAACCTGAGAATCCAGGCTGCGTGGAGCCACCCTTTGGCTTGTTTTTTTCTAGGGACTTGTGCTTATGCACTGACAAGTTGGGAGCGGCGTGCCACATTAGCAGGGCGGCCCGGCCCACAGAAAGGAGCGTCTGACAGGTCCGCCTGAGAGAGAGAGAGAGGGTTTTTAGTTCGTGGCATATTATGCGACATATTACACAACCTGGAGCTCTAACAGCCTTAAGGGGCCCGAAACTGTGAAGCCCATGAGCATTTCCCGTAGAAACCCGAGAACTTATCAAGATAATTCCCCTCTAGCCCTGTATGATATGCTTCTCATAGCAGACTTAAACGAACTATCCAAAATCACTTTTTTCTTAGACCCTTACACATTTTCAAGTCTGTTCAACAACCCAGGGCCGACACCACACACATGGGAATCGGCAGCCTCTACGAAACCCAGTTCAAAGGCCATCTTCATGATACGGTTGCGGTATGGTTCAGGGAAGACATGGCTGTGGTCTCAGGGATTCGGGGGCGTGCGCAGGTGGGGTGGAGCTGACAAAATTTCTCCAAACCTGAAAAACCCACGTCCCAGTTATTCGTACAAGGAGGTTTTTGTAACCCAATCCCCATATCAAACTAAGAGCCATATGGGTCTTGTGGAGGTTGAGTGAGTAAAACCGCTGCATCATTAAGACGCTACAACACCTTGAACCCCAAACATCCGCATTTGGATATGTGGGTTTGGGCATATTCTTCGCTAGCAGCCAAAGTCACCTCAGGAGATAGATGTGTTTAATTCTGTGTTTGGGAACTTGCAGGGTCCTTGCCGTAAGTTAGTGGCTTCGGCTGTAGGACCTGAGGGTTTACGGGTGTAGAGCCTGCATAAATGCAAGAACTCAAAGTCGTATTCCCGCGGCCTCCAACTGTGATCGTAGTACGGGTACATATCATTGGAACAGCAGCTTCGCGTAAATGTGTTGGATGCGAAGATTGGCGAAACCTGTTCAACCCTTACAAGGCCAAATCAAAGCTGTTTTTTGTGTCAAGAATAACATGGTGCTTAACCAAGATCTTCATGGACTTCATGGCCCTAAGAACCGTACACCTCGAAAACCCGATGGCAGGGTAGTATCCAAACGCCATGCAGGATGTTAACATCAAGGGTATTGCGTCAGGGATGTCCAGGTAAAATTGTCATGCTGATGCGGGACCCACTGCAGAGGATCCTTTCTGCGTCTTGACTTCCACAGATCTCAGGGGCCGTGTGGGGTTTAGGTAGGTTTCGGGAAAAGGGTGTCAGGGGTTGGACGTTCGCATGTGCAAGGCTGGGTCGCGGTGTTCTGGCCCATTGACATCCCTAAGTGCTTCATAGCTTTATGTTGGTTGATCACTCCCCATCCACACGGGAGAATGGTAATTACATATTTGTGGCCTGAGAAATTTATTGAACACCACTACCTGGATCTCAAGAGCAGGTAAAAGAATGGCACAGCACCTACACAATGCTGCAAAACGGCCATGATTCTACAGACTTTTGGCATAGCCACTTTTGGGGTTCAGATAGGTTGAGGGGCTGCTGTTCCTGAAGACCTGACTGAGGACTTGAAGGGAACTCTTTGCCCCCCAAGACCTTACATTGACTGGATAAGACTCAGTACTTCTAAGGTTAGAAGCTCCTAGTATAGGCCCCTGTTCCTTTTAGGTTGGTTCTAAGGACCCTTAGGGGTACATATAGGGTATATGGTAGGTATATGAGTCATAATCCAAACTCCTTAAATTGGGTTATATAGGGGATTATATATGGGACTATTATAGAGGTTGTTAAGGGGGATACTAGGGGTTTAGACCCCAAGCTTTAAGGCCATGGTGTCAACCTTAGAATATTCCGTGGCAGTAGACGCCTTCTTCCCGACTGCATGCTAGGGTTTAGGGTTTAGGGGTCACACGTGCTCACCGAGGCGCGCCCAGATGTGTTTTTTCAGTGCGCATACCCTCCCCGAACAAACATGGAACCTCAAAAAGTGACCTCTTAACAGCACACTGTTTTTGCAAGGGCTATTTCAGGCTCCGTGCCAGTTTGTCAGAATGATAGAAAACTTGGCCAATTTCGCCTGCCAAAGCATGCAAAGCTTGGTTGTAAGCTGCGCTGGCGAAACATGGCTGGGGATGAGGAAGAAGGTTCATTCATGGCCGCATCAGTTTGACACTTTCTAAGTCTGTATGCACGCCGTGTCCATTCACGTTTCTTATTATTTTCTGTTTTGTTTACCACCACTGCCCGATGTAACATTATGTGGAAGTGCATATGCCCCCATGTACTGTCTATCAAGTCTTGCTACCCAGGAACCCTTTCCTAGAATCTAGTTAGGGCAAACCAATGCCGCTGCATGAGAATCATGGAAGGAGAAGCAGGAGGGGTCATATATGCATATGTATATATACATGTGTATATATATATATATATGAGCGTCTGTGCTCGTAGGGAGCCGCCCGTGAATGCTGACGCATGTAAGGCTATATGGACTTATGTCGGGTTTGGACTACCAATAGTGGGAGTTCAATGGAAAAGAAAATGGAGAGTAAATTTTCATAGGGCCTAGGAGGTAGGGCCAGAATACCTCAAACCCTACACCCTAAATCCTAAGTTTTAAAGTAACATCCTATGGGATGATCTGCGAACTACTACGACACATAGCGCGAGTGTTTCGCAATATGCCTACCATCCAGTCCTACTTTCTCGCCCCAGCCTGTCCGCTTCCAAACGGGCACCCAGGCCTTCTATGATCCAAATTTTTCGCACGGCGCGAAGGGAATGGAGCCGAAGGCATATGCTTGGACAGAAGCTACACGCAAAAGATTGTCTAAATCAGCTTTTGTTTTTTCGAGTGTATTTCCTTTTCGGTCTCGTGTGCAGGGCAGCGAAGATTTGTAAGGCATTAGTGTCTTACGGCGCTGTTTGTGCGTTCAGGATGCACAGTGTTCCTTGCTGAACCAGGGAACATGTTCATGAGACGAGCTGTCTACCGCTATGGGTGTTCATGCTGATGGTACTTGACTAGTTTCAGGGGTCTACTTCTTGGCCATTGGACAGAGTAAGGAAAGACACGCAGTGACGTGCCAGATCATGCGAGACGGCATTATGGATCCTGTTCCGAGTTCCTGAATCTCCTTTTGGCATGACCTTTCGCATGACACGTATTTGTTGTTCTTTTTTTTGGTAGTATGACGGAATGAAATCATTGCGCCTTGGTATGGGGAAGGGTTGGCGCCATCCCCTTACAAGTCAAGCGCAGTTGTTCATGACCTTGCTTTGGGATGTGTCCCTCATAGCTCCTGCCATTCATGAGTGGCGGCCTGAAATTTATTGTTGCGAGATTGCGGTGATAAGTTGTATGCGAAGGAAGACAGACCTTCAAGGCCCCAAACCCCCAATCCTAAACCCAGAACCCGACCCTTAACCGTGTTAGTGTTCGTTGGGCCAAACACCTTAATCCCACGACAAGGCTTCTGCGGTGACATCACAGAGGCTGAGGCGAAGAAAGCATCCGCTGCTGTGCAGCTTTCAGAAACTCGCTGTCTTACCCTGAGGCCCAAACCGAAGCCTCCTAAACCTCAAGCTCTAAGGGATCAGGGGCATTAAGAAATTTTGCCCAAATGTACCCTGTATGCTGATGTAATGGGGAAAGTATGATTACATCGCCTGATCTCATCTTACATGGATGGTGGTTTATAGAGATATATAAAGGGTCCCGAGTTGGCTTAATCTCAGGTTACTGAATTAGAATATTAACGGGTAAGGATGGAAGTATAGGTGTCATACGTGTAACCGTGGTTATAATTTCACATGGCTCACAAGAACTTGGCATGCTACAGCAAGCCTGAAGCCTCCAACTCTAAAATTCTAACAGCTCCACTTGCGTTTTGAGCAGCGCGGAAGTTTCAGCGTGGGCTCCGACATGGAGCACTGCCTAGGCGCCGTTTCAAAGCACTGTAGTATACTAGCCTACAGAGTCCCAATTACTTAGAGCTTTGCAGAATTATCCCCCACTTA
This sequence comes from Symbiodinium pilosum, assembly GCA_905231905.1. Classification (NCBI taxonomy): domain Eukaryota; class Dinophyceae; order Suessiales; family Symbiodiniaceae; genus Symbiodinium; species Symbiodinium pilosum. The sequence continues at coordinate 53,012 of CAJNIZ010045116.1, read as the reverse complement.
GTAGGTATAACCTACAAGTAGGGCTTCATCATAATTTGAGTAAAGGCAGGGTGTAGATTTGACATCTGTGGGCTACTGCTTTGGAAGGGAGGTGTATAGGCGGTAGACACTGTACGGAGAAAAGGTACAGATCCACCCGGTAGCCAAGTCCCAAGAGTTTTGTCGAAGCCTCCTTCCACCTTCAACCTCTTCCTTCCTCCGCTCGTCAAGCCCTGAACCCCAATCATTGAGACCCAATCCTTCATGTCGTAACCCTGAGCCCTGAACGGCGTACTGTGCCTTAAGTCCAGCTGAGGTCCGACTTAGGGAAGGTTTTGCATTTCTTGGGATCATGGAGGATGCTCGGTGCGATTCATGGAGTTGTTTTTCATTTGATTTTTTCTAAGAAAACTGTAAGTAAGATCACTCTTGTTTCCTGTTTGGCTTAGTTGCTGTTTGGTCAAGGGGGCTATTTTTAGGTTTGGTTTGTCGCGCCACTTCAGTGAGGGCAAGGCGTGCATAGCCTATCAGGACATCCACAAGATGAGTGCAGGTTTGGACCAAACGGTTCCTGAGTTGGTTTCCAACCTTGCGCTGAAAGTCCTGCCTTCTATGGTTTCTTTGATGGTCCTACAGAATTCCTAGACGCTCCTTAAAAGCAACCATGCGTTATGTAAAGTTGCCAAGGAGTGGGATTTGTCCATTTGCCTCTTTCACCGCATCTTTGGCGGTGACTGCCTGGCCTCAGACTTCCAGGACACCAGGCCGACTCCTGCATGCATTTAAATCCAAGTCTCTGCGACGCCGTGCTAGTTTGAAGGCAGAAGCGCCGCTGTGAGAGCTGTGGTGCTGGTGGCCTGTGACAGTGGTGATGTGGTGGTGATTTCAGGGACCCAGCCAGCGTTCAGCTTTGGACTTTTTTGGACCCACAACCACTGCAAGTGGTTGGGTTAGTCATGTGGACGGGCTCCTGTCCTTTACAAAGTACACATGGCAAACAGGATTCGGATATCCTTTCTTACGAGCCAGCGTCATTTTTGGCAAAAGTTCCCGCAGTTGCTGCAGATGTTATAGCATTCAAGCTCAGGAATCTGGCCGGCGCGGACAAATTTCAGTACGATGAATCAGTGCTTTCTGGTTACGACGACCCGATTGACCGCCTGTTGTACAACACAGCCAAGGACAGCTTTGGGACGTGAGCGGTAGTCTAAACTCCTAGCATCCCCAATAATAACCTCCACCATTAAAAGCCCCTGTAGCATCCGCTGTAGAATTCCCTACATAGCCCCCAGGAGTTTAGACTATAGCTCATGAGTGGGGTGTCGGTTTGGCATAAGAATAGTCCTGATACTAATAAGTGTACTAGTAAGAGTACGAACAGTAATACTAAAGAGGCCTTGAGCCGGCCTTTTGCTAGGAAGTGATTACGTAGAGTATTTCTTTCTTGCTTTGCTTCGTTGTCTCTCTCCTCTCTCTGTCTCTCTTTCTCACTGTCTCTCTCTCTTCTGTCTCTCTCTCTCTCTCTCTCTCTCTGTCTCGCTCTCTCTCTGTGTCTCTCGTCTCTCTCATCTCTCATCTTTCCTCTCCCTCTCTCTCCGTCTCTCTTCTCTCTGTCTCCCTCTCTCTCTCGCTCTCCCCCTCTCTTCTTCCTATTTTCATTTAGCCCCAGGTGCGATAGGGTAAGCCCTGAACCGCATGAGAGTTGGCTGCTGTCATACAGCAGCCACAAGGTCTGGCGTTGGCAGGGCAAAAGTAACCAGCCATCCCTATAGCTCAGAACTTCCTGTTCCCACAACGGATAGCTACCTGAAAACGTCTCAGTCTGAAAACATGAACTTCCCTAGAGGCTATACAACCTCACAGGTCCAAGGATCCGAATAATTAAGACGTTTTAGGGCCCGCATACTATACTATCAATGGTATTTGGGCGAAAACCCCATTTGGGTTCTTGGACCCTTAGGACAATTTTCCTTACCAAGATTATTCAAACGACCCACCGCGAGCCCTCGACCTCGATCCGTTTCATCCAAAGCTCTGCAACCCAAAGCCAATGACCTGAAAGTCATAGACTTGTAGACCCCAACCTTCCATACTCCAAAGTGCCAAATCCTAAATTTTATCCCTATATGGCTCCTAAGCCTTGACTCTGGTTCCAAGTTTCAGGAAGTCTTCGCGGAAAAGCTCCTGGCCTACAACGTGAACCAGGCCATGGTTCAAACGAACACAGTTTCAAGGCTTACCGGATCGGATGTGATTGTTTTTTGTGTGGCTTTGGTGTTGGTTTGGGGTTAGGCACCGGAAATATCCTTAATAGGACGGCCAAAATCATGTATTTCAGTGTTCAGGTAGGGTTCATGCGGTTAGGGTCCTAAACCCTAAACATCCTGAAGCCTTACGCCGCGTGTTCATGCCGGTGGCTTTGGAGGAATTTCTGGGATGTGTGTGCCGTAGCCCTTAAGGGGTTAAGGGTGCTCTTGAAGAGCCTAGACCCTACATCCCTATACTCTATGCTCTGATTTAAGCCTAAACCCTCGAAGGTTGCCTTGAGAAGCTGTTTCTTGATTCGTAAGGAAGGGATCCGCAAGTCAAGGCCGCTTGTGACGGGCCCATGCAGGGATGGGCCCGGTAAGTGACAACTTGGTCTACAAGCAACTTTTAATGGGGATAGGAAAACTCGTGATGAAAACCCTGCAAATAAAAGTTTCGTAGCCAGCAGGCCCACCTTGTATTCTTGAGCCTGCATGAGAAACGCAAAAATGCAACCCCTCAATCCCTAAACTACGAGAAAAAAAAGCCGCCATACCCTCATCTCGCAACCCCTGAAAGCAAAAATAATGTAGTTTCCATAAACAGCAGCGGGGTCCAAAAATGCACCGACAAATACTTACAGGAACCCCCAGAGGCGGCTGGCAATTGTTTGAAATTTCCAATCTAGAAAGGGGGATTCACCAGCGTAGCTCTTAGACTGGACTGTCGCAAGTACGCAGCTGGTTTCCCAACTTATCTTGGGAAATCCTGTGCAAACAATAAGCCCTACACCATGCCTTCCAGGAATCATGTCAGCCATGCTTTGCTCAAGCGGGTCGAGTCCCCGCACTATGATTGGAGCCACTGGTGACAATGTCACCTGCCTGATGAGATTTTCGTCTACAGAATTTCCAGGCAGGTAGTTTTTCCCATCCTTACATGGCCCTTATTTGCTTCGCAGTCCCGGCATATAGTTCAGGTTTATAAGCCTGGTACAAATTGGTACCCACCTGGCAACTCCCACCTGAAATTGCCTAAAAATCTACTAGCAATCCGCTTTAAACATTGAAGTATTTTAGAATGGAAAGCTAAGTGTCCCAAAACAGGCCGCTAAATCCTAAACCCTCTCTGAAAGAATCAGGATTCGACTTTTCCACAGGCCGGCTTTTCTGGGTGTTCAGGCTTGCCCGTAAACCCTAAGCCCACGTGGACTGCTGGGAGGTAAGGTTGCGGGTACATGAACCATAGTCTAAACTCCTTAAACGGGGTCATCTAGGGGAGGATTCTAGGGGTTATTAAGATACTAGGAGTGTAGATTATAGCTTAGATTCGGCTTAGATGATTCTGGGGCAGCTGATGTCATAAGTCATAAGCATCTGTAGGACCTGCAACGATTCAGGTCGCACCCGTTTGGAGACAGTCAGGTCATGGTGGATCTCAAATCGGGGTATTCTTTCAAATGCCCATAGACATTACCAGGAGCTCAGTCTTTCCTGGGTCCTCCGTAAACCGTCCTAAGCTGGAATTCCTATACCCCACACACTCTGCCCTGAACTCCAGCCTCCTGACCCTCAACCCTCACTCATAAATCCTCCAGGAGGATCATGCCCGTCAGTGAGTCTGTCAAGTCAGAGGCATCGCCCTCATCTACCCCAAGCATGGTCATAGAGATCCGAATCTTTTGAATAAGTCAGGCGAGGTGCCCTGCAGTCATGGCGAGGTGGATGCAGGTTCAAGAATTTCTCAAAAATAATGCCTTCTGCTCTTTTTTGCCATTTGAGTCTCCGTTTATTAAGGGGGATACTAGGAGTTTAGATTATTCGTCATGTGATCCCATGGATCCCTAGGGTCCCTAAACGCCCCGTTACGTTGAGAACGAACCCGCGTCACTGCCATCCGAGGTGGTGGAGGCTTCCCAGACAAAGTCTCACCCAAAGCGTGGAAGAACGTGTGGAAAAGAAAATGTGGGTTTGGGATGGTTTAGGGATGGGGTTCCATGCATTTGGGGCTTCAATGAAGACCCCAAAATACTTCACTCCGTATTATAGGGGCCCACAAGGGACCGCGGATTTGGGAAAAGCCCATACTGACAAAACATGGTGTGGAATTTGATGCCGAGGATTTAGGATGAACTACAAGACTCTTTGGGATTCAAGGTCAGATTCTGGCTTAGGGTCTGGAATACATGGTGTATGTTTTCAGGCCGAGTTCGGAATGCGGGAGTCCGATTCCCAACCCAGCAGAAGTGGTCTTTTGGGTCCTTAGTTTTACGGCTTTCCTGTCCAGTGGGTGGCCCTGTACCATCCAGCAACCTTTTGTTCAAGATGATAAGCCCAAAGGGTACTCTGCGTTCCCCCCAGGAGGCCCGGAATTGTTGCCGTAAGAGTACTCCTTTTTTCTTGGCAGCACCGCTTTCCTCCGGGTGCCTTGCCTCACATGGTTGGGCTAATGATAATGCAGAGGAAATATTGTGACTCTGAGCCATGCTGCATGCTGACGTTTTCTGTATCAGATGGATGGAGCATATGTGATAGGCCGAGATACTACGAAGGTACGGCTTCCGAGACCTAAGCTTTCTTAATGAAGCACCCTCATCTGCTACGTATTCAAGACCTGCGATGCGACTTCGACACATGTCGGCACGATTCGCACGAGCCAGATATTCGCGGAACCAAACTGATGTCAAACGCCCTGAGCTGTGGTCAGTCCTTGCATACCTAGGATAAGGCCCACAGACAAATGATTTGGGTATTCATTGCGTTGTGGACAAATTCTGAATAGCATTTTTGAAGACATTCAGCGTGGGCGTGCTCAACCCCTAAACCTTCGCTACGGCTGGCTGCAGAGGCTTAGAAGCCAACCCTAGGTCGGCTTAGCCTTCAGGGATACGGTTTCCGGATCAAGTTCCCACAGTATCCCTAGACCCTATGCCAACCCTTTCCCCACCTCAAGGTAGAACCCCGCCAGGAACCCCTTAGATTTGCCATTGAAAGAACCAACTCACCCCCAAACCCCTACCTTCCCCCCTCTTTCGAATCCAGTAATGTAGACCCATGAACCCCTTCCTTTTGAGGGTCTTAATCTTAGGATCCTTATTATATTCCCTATTAAGGAGGGGGTTCATTAACCACGGGTCTGCTCTCCCTTGTTTCTACAGCGTTGAAGGATCCGCAGAAGCCCCAAGCCTATGCTGCTCTAGCGGCAGCCGGGGCCTTTGTCTCCGCGCTCAGCGCCAAGGCATGAAGCCTCGGTTTCTGAAAACAGGGTGACTATAGGGTCCTCAGGGTTATAGGATCCTTACAGGGATTATTATAGGGATCATATCAAGAAGGAGGCCAAGCTAGAAAGGTTATATGAAGAACAGCAGGGGCTTCCCAGGATCCTTGCAGGGACTATTATAGGGACCATATCAAGAAGGAGCCCAAGCTTCAAAGGTTAGATGGGCTTGGGCTTTTCGGGGATTCGGGGTTGGGATTGAGGGTTACGAGCCCATGTTATGTGAAAGCGGTTCCTTGATCCCTCTACAGTACATATCTCCCATACGCTAAGACAGAGGCACTTCCCAAACAGATGTTCCACCTTTCGCTCCCCAGTGTAGGAGAATCCGTACCGCGTGGACCCTAAAAGGGACCCATCATTTTAACAACTCCCTATTTAACAGATCCACAAAAAATAGGGGTCCTTTTGAGGGTCCCTATATTAAGGGCTATGAGATATCGGAGTCGATGTTTAGGCCCCCTTGTTTATGGAAACTTCCAAGCTAGCTTTTCCCTAGCCCTACAACCCTGTGCCGTAAACATGCCCTCAACCAGCCTAAACCCCTAAACCCTAAACCGGACAGTCTTTGCCGTGCTTGCTGTGCGATGCGCGTGTCTAAACCGCCTAAACCCTAAACCGCCTAAACCCTAAACCCTAAAACCCTAAACCCTTAATCCTGATCTTTGACAGGTGGAGAAGGATCCTGCAGAAGCGCTGCCAGCAGCGACGGGCTGACCTCAAAGTACAGTCCCCCTTAAGTAGATAGAATATGGGGATTTTGGGTCTAGGGTTTAACGATTTAGGGATTTAGGGTTTAGGGTTTAGGGATCAGGGTTTAGGGATCAGGGTTTAGGGATTAGGGTTTAGGGTTTAGGGATTATCCCCCTTAAGTAGAGGTTATATAGGGGTTATATTGGGGTTATATAGGGATAATGGACAAGAAAATGGAAACTACTATAATGGGTTATAGAAGGTTTAGGGTTTAGGGCACCTTAACTAGATAGAATATGGGGATCTAGGGTTTGGGGATTAGGGTTTAGGGTTTAGGGGTTAGGGTTTAGGGTTTAGGGATTCGGGTTTAGGGTTTAGGGATTAGGGTTATAGTCCCCCTTAAGTAGATAGAATATGGGTTATCTTTCTTGGGGCTATATAGGGATAATGGCAAAGACCATGGAGAATACTACGTATATTATAATAGGGGTATATGTTGGGGTTATTGTCCCCCTTAAATAGATAGAATATGGGGTATATGGGAATCTATTATAATATATCGAAAGCCATATTCTATCTACTTAAGGGGGACTATAGGTAGGAATTTCTCAGTGGCTGCTAAGGAACTTACACGAAGTTACCATGCTAGAGAATCAGTTTGGAAAGGAAGTGGGAAGAAATGGAAAAGGGTAATAGTGGGACTATGTAGGGATCTAAAGGGCTCAAACGAAGTTTCCAGTGTAACGAAAACCTATCATCTACCTTGTGATTGTCTTGGGGTTGCTTAAATTAAGTTCCTTAACAGCAACCCAGATTTGCTGCAGGTTGTATCCTACAGCTAATACGGAAATTTTCCGGTGACCTGAATATGCGTAAATGCTGGTTCACTATACTTTTCAAGGTATAGAGCTTGTAATCCCTACTCCATTTTTCAAATGGGATATCCTTCAGAGTCCTCATGGAAGCACTAGGTGTCTACATTACCTGGGACGCAACTTGCACGTAGTTTAGCTTGATTTCCTGCATGCCAGCGCTGAAACCTTAGCGGCTAATTCTTTTATTGTAAAGGATACAAAGAATGGACACTGGATTTAGGGCTTAGGGTTTACAGGGTAGGGTTAAATAAGCCCTAAACCCTACACCCTTAGCAGGAGGTTTCAAGTTTCAAGGCTTCGTCAGCTAGACAGGTCACCAAAACTTTAACACAAGCCCACTTTCAAACAATGTGTGGATTCATGATCTGCTCAGTGCTCTCGACAATTTGTGTCCATGATCACTTGGGCAGGGTTTCTCATCAGGAAGTACGGCAATTCTGTTGCTTGTAGCTAAGCATGCTCTTGGTTTTTTCACGTGGATCCTGGACATTCTGATGGCGCATGTCCCTCGATATGTTTCCCCCAGCTTCGTAGCAGTCTGTATCGAAGCATCGTAGATGTAGGACTACTTTCGGTTATGCTTACGCTGGCTTGCGGGGTGGCCGGAACAGAGGCTGGCTTGGCGTATCACAGTTTCACTCCGTCTCACCGGACCCTCTAGGGTGTCAGAGAAGAAAGGTTTTTTACATTGTTTTCTCCCTAGGGCTATCAATTAAGCTAGGCCTGCTGCTCTGGTATAAGGAGGAGGAGCAGCATGATAAATTTGATCGTATTGCTAGGGACCAGAAGTTTCCCAGCATTTGTTTATACTGAAATTTGGCTGTTTTCTACACAGAGCACAGGACGACCTTTCATGCTCGGGTCTATAACGACCCTCCCTCCCTCCTTGCCTATGATGCTCAACTTATCCGTCAAATGCAACAACACCGAGAGCGCCCTGAAGAAGCGTATCACCTACCTGCTCTGAGCGGACAAGTCCCTCAGTGGACTGCTGTTGCGACGAGCAGGTCAAATACTTCTGAGCTCACATTTGTTTGCTGGGTAGGGGACTAAGCAGGTACCAATAATGGAGAATCAAGTGGAAAAGAACATGTGCACTCAAATGGAACCTTGGTTTATATGGGGGGCGGAAGTCCCGATAATGCGGAATGCAGTGTAGTGGGGCTTACATTAGGGCCCTGGTCCAATGGAGACCCCTAAATCTAGAACCCTATGAGCGCAAGGCTGTCGTGGCTATTCAACTGGGACCAGGTATCAGCTCATGCCGCCGCTGAACGGCGCTTCGAGGTGCCACTCCTGGTTTGGGTTAACGGTTTTTAGGGTCCATTCTAAAGGGGATATAGGAGCTACATGGAGGATTTAGGGTTTGGGGTCAAGACCTTGTTGTGTCCGGCGGTGCGGCCTAGAGGTTCGGGGCTTAGGATGTAGGATTTGTTTTTGATCACTTTGCTTCCTGGCTTGCAGTCGAAACTATGGAGTTTTTTTTGCACGCCTAATGGTTGGTTCCGTCTAAGCTTTTTGTTGATTAGGTGCTCCCTGCGCAGTCATGGCTCTCTACGCGATTCATGCTGTTTTTTTTTGGCAATGTGCTTATACAATGTGGCGCATGAAGCCGTGATGTATTTGGCGCATGTCAGGGCTCACATGATTAGCTGAACAACCATCGCGATGATGGTCGCAGTGTGTAAGTTACTGTTCCGGCACCATGTCCGGGCCTTATGTTTGCTTCCATATGTATATATATATATATGTACACTGAGGAAATAAACGGTCATGATCAGTTTCCAGGGAAATATACAAGGGGAGGCAGGCAGGGGGAGAGAGAGAGAGAGAGAGCGAGCGAGCGAGAGAGAGGGACAAATCTAGACAGGATCGAGGTGTCGCGGTCAGCCAAAGGAGCCAATCAGACTGTCATCAACTTGGTCTTCCTGTCGTCCTCAGGTAAGGTAGTTGCCCCAGTCAGGCTGAAGAGTCTAAAGTCTGTTGCCCAAGAAGTCAGGGCACCCCTAAGAGATGAATCCCTAGCCCTGAATGTGGAGACCTTGTAATTATACTTCAGGACGACAGCGGCCTGCGATGTCGTGTAGAGGGGGTGTCGCACGGCGAGGGGTACTTTCGTCCAAATTCTCAGACCCCACCTGTGGGCATTTCAAAGCAAAGAAAGTCCCCCTTACATACACCAATAAATTACAACGTTTTCCATCGGGACTCCAGAAAAGGGGAGCCTGTTTTGGAAGCTCCTACATGAGACATCATGGATGCTCCGAAATGGGCCGAAAGACTGTAAGATATTCTTCGGAGATCTAAGCTTGGGACCTAAGGCTTTGTTTTCCATGCGAGTGCCAATTCAACATCACTCATGAACCCCCACAAGGTTGCCCAAAGCTGGGTTCTCCTTCATTTCACATGTGCAGGTGCGCCAGTGGTGCGACCCGAACCTTGGACACAAAGTTTGGTGGTCTTGAGTTGGGGCTTTGGGCTTAGGTATGAAGGGAAGTTGGGTTATCCTTGGACCAAACATCTATCATATGATTATAATGGGGTCTTTATTGCTGTGGGCTGGGGGTTTAATTCCTAGGTAGCATTTGGGGATAGATGTTCATTTGCCTGATTGCTTTATGAAGGGATCTGATTGTAAGGGTCGGGTCTACCAGGTGCCGCCCAGATGATTTTACGCGGTTAGGGTTTGGGGTTTAGGGTCTTTGGGTGCAGGGGTATCAGAGCTCTAAACTCTTAACCTCGAAACGCTTGGTTCTCAAAGTTCTGGAGAGAGGCACCTTGCGAAGTACTTGCGCAGTGATGGTATCTTTGGGGGTCTTAGTTGCGAGATTGTGCGTCAAGCATAGGTTTTAGGGTTCTATCTAGGGCGTAGCAATAATGACAATTTGCTTTCAGCGTAGCCCCGTGGTCGGGCGCTCTTATAAATAGACGGTAGCTGGCATGATGTTGGGGAGGCGTTTGCTGGAAGACGAGGATGTAGGCCGGAAGTTTGGGCTTCATGCACTTCCCGCGGTCCACCGAACTTACGTACTTGTCATTCAGACCGTTCCTTTGCCTTGCCCAGGCCTCTGCCTGGGAGCGAAGAGGACAAAAGGCCGGATGCAGCTTCCGGCTTATGAAGCTAGAGCGTTTAAGGTTTTATGGGATGACGCAAACATGCCAAGACTGTCAGAAGGCTTAAGGATGATGAGTCAAAGGCATGGGTCAGCACTATGAGCAAGAGTTTTGTCAATTTATGCTCCTGTTCAGCAGTACCTTAACAATATTCAAGGTGAATGCGCACCCAAACCCTGAACCAAATGCAAGTCCCGGTGTAGGCACAGGCGTGCAACGAATTGGGATGCTTCTGGAGCCCCGTACAGACTATCGTAGCTTGGGATATATATTTCTATATAGATGTATATACATAAGGGCACACACATGTATTTAGAGGAGGAACCCTATTTTTTGAGTTGCTCATTACAACTCATATGTACTGCTGGCCATGTTTGTGGAGAGTCCCCAGGTGGACGTGCGGAAAGGCAACCACACAGCTCCTCGGCTCTTGAGTGGACACTGATAGGTAGGTTTTAGGTTAGGTCCCCCACCATCATGGTGATGGAATAGGCTCATAATATGTATATATATACATATCTATTTATCAACTTATGATAGTTATTTATGTGTTTATTCATGTATGTATGGCCGCCTTGAAAATAAGTACCATAATCTTCTGTGTGCTCACTGTTAGTGGGTGGCCGCTCAACCTAGAGTTTTGTTTTCAACGTTTGTGTGCAGCTGGTTCGTGGTCTCCTTCCATGGGAGCTCTTGTTTTCAAGGGAAATTCTTGAAATCCTCATCTTGGTATACGAGGATTATATGGGTATGAAAGAACAGATGGGAAGACCACCGCCAGATTAATGTGTGTCTTCGAACTTCCGGCTTTGGAAGTTGCGTATTGGATTTCCAGTCCACCTTTTGCATAAACATATACTCGTTTGGAATTCCAGAGGTTTAAGATTTGGGGTTCGGGCGCCCATCATAACAGGAACAGGAATGGCAAATGGTAGTAGTAATAGCTATAGTATTGCCACAGCAACTGAAGAGCCCCTCCTTCAGGCCGGCCGAGCCTACATGTGCTCGCATACTCTATTCTGGGATTCCAAGTCTACAAATAAGACCTAATTGGGCCCTCAACAAAGCCTGTTAAGAATCCAAGGCTGAGTCCCTAAACCCTGAACTCCATCAGTTCTGGACATGCCGTTTGCTTTTGGATCCTGTGTGCCCTGCATGCCTCGAGCCAAGCTGGATGGGGAAAAAATCAGCCCTAAACCTTACAAAAGCCACGAGCCCTAAACCATAAAGAAAATCCTATATGCCAAAAAGCCCTAAGCCGTAGAACAACCCTATATAACCCTTCTTCCGAGTGGGGTGCAAGGTTGGAACTCCCACCTGGCTCTCGGTACTTCTTCGAGGTCCGGGCGCTGGTCCTCGACAGAGCTTTGGATTAATTTTAAGGTCTTGTTGGGTTTGAGGGTGTACTACAGGGCCCTACGAAGGCGGATATAGAGGTGATAGCGGAATACAGAGGGATTGTAGAGAGGACACGTAGCGTTCAGGGTTTGGAGGCTGTTGCAAGCTTAGAAGTCCTTCTGGGGTTTGGTTTAGTGTGCCGGCTGAGCTAATCGCCATTGTGCAGACCTCAAATCCAATGTCTGTGCATGACTAATGACCCCAATAGAGGAGAATCAAATCGAAAAGAAAATGGAATACACCATGGAAACTGGGTCATACAGGGCTCTGTAGCGATTACAATTAGGAACATTATGGCTCTAGATTCTTTGGTATTACCATAGTTGATATAGGGTACCTCAAACAGACCTCAACATGATTCAACATGATTTGGGTAGATACTGAAGCCCGTGCAGTACATGCCCCCCCCCCCCTACTTGCAGGCCTAAACCCTAAACCCTAAAGAGGCCTCGCTTGGAGGCCCAGGATAATTGTAGTAGCTGTTTATGGCTGTAGTTATAGCATGTTATGGCCTAATTCTTTGACCCCACGGTGCGGTTTAGGGGTTTAGGGGATATAGTTGGGGAGAAGCTGTAGCTGAACTGTTTCAACTGGGTTGTAACAAGCCGCCTCCAAGTAAGTTGCCCCAAGAACCTGGGAGCCGAAAAGTAGTGGTTCAGTGAGGGCTCGGGACGTTGAATGAGACGCCCCCAGCCATGATAATTTGTCTCCCAAAAACACTCTGAAGAGGAGCTGGGTGCATTACGTTAACTGCGTGTCCAGCAGTCGAAGGAATCACAACTGTCGAGGGAAGAAGGCGTCATGGCTAAAGTCATTTGCAACCGCCATGGAAAGCACACGAGATGGCTGCGACTATGATCAAGTTGCTTCTGCAGATAAAAAAACCCTAGAGAAACCCATCCGCCTCCATTGCATCAATGCCTTAAATTCTCGAATTCAAGTCAAAACCAGGCAACACGTAGCCCAGGCGCCTCAACTGTTCATACATCCTGAAATCCTCAAACCTACGGTAAAGATGCCGGGGCACCTCGACTATAGACCCGAACCCTGAGATGTCGAAATCGAGCATCGGTAGCTGAGGAGTCCTGGATAGAATACTCCGCCTGGTTTTGAATAGCTCATTGGGGTACAGGTCGAAACTGAAAATATTCCAGCCGACATTCGTCCCCAAACTCATTTTTGTGTTGGACTCCTTCACGCCGACCACGCCGCATCTAAACAAGATCAACTCGTACTGTATACCGTTCTTGCGAAGAGTAGTAGGCATCAAGGCCTCCTACTCCAGAATCCCCAGTATGGAGGTCTGTAACCGTGCTGGAAGGCCCAATGTCTTGTCTCATTTGTTCAGCGCATCCCAGCCAAAGATGATATACGAAGTATTCAACGCCCCACAAAAGGAAGTGCCTCACTTTGTGGTTTTCAGCTCTGCTCACAAAGATCACATACGTACGCAGCCACGCCGTAGAGGCGATGCGATTTCCATATTGGGTTGAGGTCATGTCTGAAAAGTATTTCCCAGACTTCTACTCTACCCCAGACCATTCCGCATTAGTCCCCCACCATAAGTATGCCCTCATTGCCCGAAAGCTCAGAGACCCCCAGCTGTTCTTGGAAAGACGCCAGAGAGCGCTGACTCGCGCGCATGGCCCTAGCAAACCCTTGCCCCCCTAAACCCTAATCCCTAAACTCTAATCCCTAAACCCTGATCCCTAAACCCTAATTCCTAAACCCCAAACTCTAAACCCTAAACCCTAAACCTAAACCCCAAACCCTAAACCCTAATCCCTAAACCCCAAACCCTAATCCCTAAACCCTAAACCCTAAACTCTGAGATGCCCAGGCACCTCAACGGTGCTTTGGTCCTCTGCTCCTTCGCCTCGCGCCGCAGCGGACCTCCGCCTCGCACCCGCACGTGCGAAGGTGCCACCGGAAGAGCCCAATGGTTTAGGGTTTAGGGGTTTAGGATTTAGGGTTTAGGGTGTAGGATTTAGGATTTAGGGTTTAGGATTCAGGGTTTAGGGTTTAGGGCCACTGTTGAACTTTAGGGTTTAGGGTGACGGTGGGGATCTAAATAGCGCATTGTATAGGGAATATATAAGGATTGTAATTCGCTATTAATTACTAACCCCCAGTAAGTAAAAATAGCTTCTCGCCCAATAACAGTGAAGGAGGGTGAGCCTCAAATTCTGGTGTCCTTGGTAAAGGGCACCTACCTTGGCTATAGTACAGAGACTTAAACAAGTGACAATATCATGATGCTAGATTCCTCGTCTAACAATGGTATTGTATCAGTGCAGATATTTCGAACTACGTCCTCCCTTGGTATAGGGGCCGCAAAAAGAGCGTGTCGCCCCTCCAATTGGGGGCCTACCCTCCCTTCATACCGCCTCAAACCCCTCAATCCTCCACACCCCCAATCCGCCGAAACCCACCCACCTCAAATTCCCTGAACCCCCTCACACGCTAAGCCGGGAAGGCTACGCTGACCTCGCCACGGCCGAGCTTCCAGGACACCCCGACCTGTTTCAGGTGGGTTGTAGACGGGTAAGGGATGGCTAGTTAAGAACAGGCTCTGTAATATGCGCAGATAGAGACATGCGCACACACACATATACACACATACATATATATATATATGGGCACACTTTTAATATGTATTATGTAAAGTTGTTCATTTTAGGTTGCGCATAGAGTCTCGTAGTCCAATGCTGGGGAGAGGGATCGGGAGATGCGAAGGGTCGGAGGATTGGCAATACTGTCCTTTCATGACTCCCATATACGAAATGCTGTCTATATAGTACCTTTACATATTACGGGGAATTCAAATTGCCACAGGGGCTTTCATTGGGCTTCAATATGGCTGTCGCTGCGCTACTTGTGACCCCACATATGAAATATGACTACTACTGGAACCTAAGCACAGAGATGGATTGAGAAGCGGTTTTGATGGGGCGTATTGAGATACTTCTTCTGCTGCCTCTATGGTACCAAAACACGTATTTGTTGGTAAGGGGTGCGGGGTGCTGTTGTTCGGAAACGGCTCCCACAAGTCCCTCCAGGATCCAGAATGATCAGGGAACCTCATCTCAACCCTTGGTTTGGTTAAGCCCTAAAATCTCCAAACCCTACCCTAAGGGTCCAANNATTTGGGTCCTTGGACTTAGGGCTACACACTTCCGACCGCCAGACGGAAGGAACAGCATCCCACAAGCAAAGAGCTACACAAGACAGGTTATGCAAGCCTTTTCGCCCAAGCCCTCCAAGTACTGAGCCCCGAGTCCTACAACTGAGCCCATGCTTTGGGGGCTGCCCCAAACCAGTAACAGTCTGTGAAAATCTGAAAGTATATTATGATTGTTAGCTAGCTTTTGCTGGATAAACGCGGTACCCAAGTGGCCTCGCTGGCAGGACTTCCTTGCAAATTGCAAAGCTCCGGGCCACTTTGCACCTCCAGAGCGAGGTCAAAGGCGGGCCTGCCAACACATTTCCACCGACACCCTATTATAAGGGGGGTTATGTAAGGGGTTATANNGGGGTTGTGAAGGGGGATGCTAGGAGTTTAGACTAATGTGGCGATGTCCCCCAAAAATAAACTGGAAACGTGCGTTGGAAGAAGAACACCAGGCCATTGTGGAGCCCCGTTTTGGGATTTCATGTTTAGCATGTCCTTTTCTTTGTCTATTGATTAGACAGCTGGGCCAATGGATAACGGTGCCCTCGAGTTTATTGAAGGGATGCCGGTATATGACTATGTTGCTAACCTTGATATTGTCTGCAGGTTTGACGTGTCTAAAGCGTCCCCTGCATTGGAGACGATGCGTAAGCCATAGTTCAAGAATGTTGCGCCAAGCCTTGTCAATCAGACCTCAGGGTGTCATTCCCATGCCAACATGGCCAGCAAGACCATTCTCAAGATAGATTTTGTCCTGCATTGACCCCTAGCCCTGCATAATACTGTTGAGTCACAGGCAAGCGGGGGAAAAATAAAACTGTTGAGCACTTATCCCTAAGGGTCCAAGGACCCAAATAATAGGGTTTTAGGGCCCAAATACCATTGATAGTATAGTAGTTGGGCCCTAAAACCCTATTATTTGGGTCCTTGGACCCTTAGGGTATAACACTCCAGACCCCGTAGACTCATGAAGCAGCATGGTTGAGTCTTATCAGCAGCTTTAAAGCGTAAAGCCTACCCTAAGGATCCAAATAGCCCAATGTAGGTAATATGTACAGACTTTAGGGCCCAATGTAGGTATTATTTATATGCTTGGATCCCTAGGGCTAGCATGGTCTCAACGCTTGAAATCTTGAAGCGCAGCTGCCATGAGCAATGGTTGTTCCAGTTATTCTGAGTTATTCTATCTCGGAGTCTTGGGATCTTAGCAAGAAGCTATAAACGCCCGCGACAGAACATGCTGCATGCCAAACACCATGCCAATATGCAGCAGAAAGACTCTATATGGTAGTTTCCATAAACGCCCAATAAAGACAACCCAATAGTGTGGTCCTTATCATAGGAAGCCCCAAAAAGGTACCCTTGTTTTTTGGAAACCACCATGTACTCCTGACTCGGGTCCGTAGTGCGGTGAAGATTCAGGGCCAGCCACAGGGGGTGGTAACTTGGGACATGTTTTTGGGTACAACAGGGTTGTAAAGGGGATAAAAATGGTTATATAGGTTAAATGAGGGAGGGATATATATATATATACATATACAACTATAGGGTTTATAGTGCCTAGGGGCTTTAGCCATTATTGCCAATCATGGAAAATCACGTGGAAAATGACATGCAACTACTATTTAGAATTGAAACCAACCCTTGCGGGGTTGGTCTCATCCTTCTGCCTCCTTCACTTCGTACTAACTACCAAGTAGTGATCCACAAAACCCCTTCTTGGGTTCGTGAAAAAGATCGTCCCTCCCTTTTCCAGCGTCCGCCAAGTTACCAAGCTCTCCTGCTTGGCCCTGAAGGATGTCGGATTTTTCAATCCCACCCTTGGGTTTAGGGCTTAGGGTTTAGGGTTTGGGGTTTAGGGTTTAGGGCCTAGGGTTTAGGGTTTAGGGCTTAGGGATCATCATCCCTAATGGAGGGCAGCCCATATTGAGAACGCCCCTTGTGAGGTCCAGCTCGCCAGCTGCACCAGCTACGCACAAGGCCCTGGAGCTACCTACGGGGGGGGGTTAGTAGGGAAAGGGAATCCAATCCCTATAACCCCCGTATAATGTATTCTCTTATTTCCCACTAACGTTCAGGAGTAGGGCTTGGGGATTTCTAGAAATTGGGATCCTCTGATATATCCCAAAATTGTTGGATTTTTTCTAGGGACCCCCGAAAGAGGCGCGCAGTTGTCCCTGAACGTTCAGGCCCCAATTCTAAGCAGATGCATGCCTCCACCCCAAACAACGCTGCACAGGCAGAGACTCCTTCAGAACATCCAGGACCCGTTTCTGCACATGTGGGGGTTCCATATATACATATTTAGGGGGACCGCTTTTTGGAAACACCCGCGTCTGAAATCAGAAGTCTCTGCAGTAGCTCCTCGCCAGCTTGGGTAGAGGGTCGCAGGGTTGTTCAGCAGGTGCTTTCTTAAAAGGATTCAGTGCCCTCCATGTTCCTCGCAGCGGGGGTACCTTTTTGTGAGGAGCCTAAACCCTAATCAGTCTGGACGAAGTGTTAAACACCAAGGATGGGTCATCTCTCGAGGTCCCTAGAGTTGGGGGCCTTGTTGGCTTTAAAATTTGAACTCCTTTGAGAAACGTAAAAATAGTTCAAACATGCCATGGCACCGACTTGCTTACTGTAGAAGCTTGAATAGGGGGCAACATGCTCCTTCTTGTGCACTTTCTCCCCCACGCCATTGGCCCCCTCGTCAGAGCTTCTTTGGGGCTTGTACATATACGTATGTCCGTATTTGCACGTATACATGTACATTCATGTATGCATATGAATCTGTATATATATATATATGTAGATATGTGTGTTTTATAAGGGTTTGCATGTTGCTACCGCCCTTCATAGGCCCTGTCCACTGCACAGGGCAGCCAACGTACCATGATGAGTTTTCGGCAGCTGCTTTCAAAGCTTTGATGCTGCGGACAATCATTAGGGCTACTATCTTAGCATAGTCTCTACTTGTACTACAGTTTATAGTGTACGCCATAGTATACCCCAGTAGTACTCCATTCCAGCTATTCAGTCCCTACCCGTCCTTGTCGCAAACAGTTGCAGGGAGCGTGTGCTGCGCTGTGGAGGCAGCTGAAACGCCAACAACAGCTGGCGGAATGCTCCTTAGCCCCAGAGTGTAAGTGAGGTGCTTTCTCAAAAAAAATCTGGTTCCTTCAAGAAGAGAGAAGGGTCCTTTGGAACAAGCAAGCAAGGGTGTTGGTGACCATGACATCCATAATGGAAGCTGCCCACTGAGCAAATTGTAACGGCACTGCCCCACCTCACCCTAAAGAGTAGCCCCGAATTGGCTAAGTATCAAGTTCTCAAGCTTTTCTAAAATGGGTGGTTGTCAAAATGATGGTCCCTTTTGGGTCCCTAATATAATACGGCCCCTAATATTTAGGGTACCCAAAAAGGGACCATAATTTTGACAATCCACCCAAATGGTCAGTACCCATGAGCCTGCAAGCAAGGACGGGCTCGTCCTCCCCGGAGCTTTCTCCGCGACAGCCACTTCGAGCCCTCAGGGAGCTCCTGGAGGTGGTTGGCATCAGGAGCGGGAAGTAGGCTTGAGGAATATTCGTAATGACAATAATGGTAAGAAGAATAAGAGTAGTAGTAGTAGTAGTAGTAGTAGTAGTAATCCTTGTAACAAGTAGGTCAGAACAATAATAGTGGGCTACAGCAGTAGCCTGGAGCTTTGGATCTAGGGTCTGTAGGACATGTAGGTTTTGATCTTCAATCTTGGGGTCGAAGGTTTCAGTTTTCGGAGAGCTTTGGTTGGCGGAAATGGCTCCATAGGGACCTCCGTGCTCCACACGCAGGCCCACATATCCCCAGCATATCTCCAGGCTTGCCGATTGGGAACGGCTACACACCGGTGATGTGATCTCCTTTGTATGGGCGCGGTTTAGGGGTTGAAGCGAGGTTAGATTGGGATCAGGTACAAGAACTTCTTTTCAAACCATCCCTACATCATCCTGAATATAGATCTCCCAGATTCCCCACATATCCCCTGTGTCTCCTAGGGCCTTAGGCTACGTCGAAATCATCAACAGCCAGACCTCACGTCCTGCATGCTCTACACCAGCAGGTCGTCAGATACCTGCGCAATGATACTCAAAATCGTGCAGCTGAAAGGCTCTTTACAACAAGGAGGGAAGATTCAGAGAGCTTTCTGGGCTGCGTTGCTACATTATATTATGTGTGCAAGAAGCAGGGCGGCCTTACCCCGGTCCCCTTAACAACTGCTGCGTTCCACAACAACGATGTGCCTGCACACAGGAAAGCCCTATTGGATTCCCTGCCTGTGGTCTCTACCGCGCGATGTCGCGGCACAAGCCCTGCCGTTCGGGGTATGGTGGCTGCCTACCTACATGCCCGGGCAGGCAGAGGCCAGGCTTTGCTGTTGTAATACAATTGCCTACAAGGGCACGAGAAACAGTGGGTCCAAGCATGGAGACCGCCAGGGTAACCGTAAACCAGGCACGTGCGGCCTTTCAGGTTTGCAGAGTGCGTTCTTTGACTGGGCTTGCTGGTGGGGGAAGGCGAGGAGAGGAGGCAATGATTAACCTCAAACCTGAAACAGTCAAAGCCTATGCAGATCAATGGCTTCCTTTTAGTGCACCAGAAGTCTTAGACTCTCAAGTTTCAGCCATATTCTGTGTACCCAGACTTCACGAATATCCCCCGGGCAAGACAGTCGAACTGTTCTTGGGACGTGCTTTTAGAAGCTCTCGAAGGCAATTCACGACCTGAGAGCATGGTATTCGTTGCAGGTATGCTCAAGAACCCTGGACCGGAGCCTTATCCTCCAACAGGAGTGATAGTGATATCCAAAGGCAAAAGCCCTAAATTTGAAAAATAAGGCAGAGCCTTAAACCCTAAAAGGAACAACAGCCTTAATACCTTGAACCATGAAGCCCGTGAGGCGCCAGCCAGGAGTTTGACTTTGAGGCTGGGTTGCTGTTAAGGAACTTAAATTAAGTTACCATAATGGGTATATGTAGTAACAATAGGGTTCCCCCAATATAGTAACTTAAATTAAATTCCTTAACAGCAACCCAGGTAGAACCAGCCGGTGGCGTTGCCGCGCCGTCAGCTGAGCCCGAGCCGGTGGAGGAAGCGGGCTTCGGGGCTGGGATTGTCTTTTTTTTTTTTTTTTTTTT